>MQTX01000140.1:455601-494526 GCA_009735665.1 Angiostrongylus cantonensis | reverse complement strand
CCGTTGATATTTCAACTTTTATGAAATAAACATAATAATATTAACAATATTGTGTCTCGTCATACCATTTACGATCTATAGATCTTTTCCGATATCGATCCTAACGACATTCGCTGTGAAGCTACAAATCTTGTAACCCATCGAAATCGTGGTGTCTCAAAACTCCAGCTCTTCTGCTGCCGCTTTGCTGTCACTTTTGTAGTTTTTGAAGCATTTGAAGCAGTTCTTGATTTTCTTCAAGCGACTTCCATCAGCAGGTGTGTGCGTAATTAGTTTCTATGACTGGAAGGAAATTAGACACGTACAAGACGAACGTGCTGAACATAAAAAGAGCACTTCGGGCCGGTTGCTCTTCAGTCAGGTCTTCCAATTTCACTTTGTGTTTCAACGTATAGGACGACATGAACGAGAAAAACAGTATCTAATGCTCTCCTACTACAACGTAACCATCGTATTACCAAACTGATAACGTCTTTCAGCGATGACAACTACCTGTAATAGCTGCTGATCAATGTCAAACAGTGTCAAATACGTCGTTTTCTCTTTCAGCAATCGCGAGGTTGTTAAACAGCATACGTTTACTTCCATGCAATAACAAACATACAATGGAAGTAAACGTATGCTGTTTAACAACGTCGCGATTGCTGAAAGAGAAAACGACGAATTCATAATTCAATGCCGGGGTTAATAGAAAGTCGATCCTGGGTACTATTACAAGTGTCAAATACCTTGGAGTATGGATTTCCTCGCATTTTATTTAAAGGGAAACATATTTTATTGGTGAATGGTTCGAATATTCTGTGTGTGCTTTCCGACTAGCTCTTTGTGTATTATTGTTTATTACAACTTATAAAACTTGCTGAAATAATGGCTTCTCCATCACGATTAGTCTAAAACGAGACAAACTGCGTCGCCATGAAACTATTCAGACTATGATAACTATGGCAAGCGACAATATCAACAGATCAGAAACATTGTGAATTCTTATAAGACTAAAGTGCTTAGCACTTTAATTGAAACATAACGCTCGTCATCAATTCTATTGTCCTGTTTGCTTGAATAGTTCTCGTTCTTGCATTAGATTTATCTTGCTTTTTTCTTGTATAAAGACGTTATCTGGGCGTAGTCTAATTGTTTCGGCGATGATTATGATGATGATGAAGGCGGTTATGACTGGGATGATGATCCTCGTATGTGATCATGAATCTAGACCGTTTTCTGTTGTTCCTGCCTTTTGACTACCATTCAATTACTAATCCCGTATCTAAGGTCTAGAAACGTCGCACATTCTAAATCCGAAAAAAAGGCGAATATGCCATTAGGTAATCTTTAATGAGACATGTCGCCGAATCGCTTCAAATTGATATCATGTCGTCGTCGCTGAACAGATCTTACGCTCTTTCCCACGTTTATGAGTGCTGTTATATCGAAAACTCATAAGTTGAGCAATTTATCACCGTTTTCATCACCTACGAACAAATTCTTTCATCATATCAGAAAAGCCATAGAAGCGATTCGGTGTTATCTATGAAGAAATCCTCGATTCAAGTTGATTATCAAACTAAGATTGCGATGTGAATTACACCAATACGGTACATGAATCGTTTGAATCTGACGATTTTGATGTTTAGCTGTAATAAACGAAAACCAGCCCTATCTAGGCTAAGGAATTTCGTTTGTTCTGGACAAAACATGAAAAACCATGCCAAACTAGCACAGAAATCAAATCCAACCGTTGTCTCGTATGAAAACTCTGCACACGTTCTCAAAGCGAATCCATTTCTTGAGCCGTTTCAACAGACAGGATTTCCTCTCCCAATAATCGATCACGCACATACAGTAACCGGAATGATAATGAGGAATTTTATAGGGTAAGTGCTAAGCAATGGCCCAATACAACAAAAACGGCCTTATAAGGTATTACTTGTAGGAGTAATGATAGCACATTAACATTAACACTAATGATATAGAAAACATTAATATTACTACTACTAATACTAGTAGCGACGGTATCCCTTCGCTAGCCAAAATCACTTGGTAGACAACGCTCATTCATAGGGCATAAGGAGCACTACGATTTTCGCCCAAAGCCCATTAACAACTCTCTGAGCAGGAATATCCAAGGATGGCTTGCTGAGTTCTGCGAAGCAGGCTAGCTGTATTATTCTATACTCGCCATGCTTTAGAAAATGAGCTGCGGAATTGATCTCTAAGCCGGCTCTCATGCAGTTCATAGTAAATGGGCCAAATCAAAAGCAGAATACGATTCGCATTAGTGCTCGTATCATATAGGTGCAACTACATGTATATAGATCGGAAGCGAATCAGTACACCTATGACTACGTACAGTTTATGAGCCTTGTCAGCAGTAATGAAAAAATACATCTGAGTTAAGCCAATACAAGCCACCTGTAGGAAAGAAAATTCCGTCAAAACCTATATCTTCTTGAACGAACAGTGATCCTAAAAAATCCAGAAAAACGTGTATAAAATGGGAATAAGTGAAGGTCCGGTTTTCGCTAGCAGGAAAAGAACGAACACTGGAATCTTCAAATGCTTCCTGAATACTAAGCAGAACTTTCTGATCCGGTTCTGAAGCTTTCGTCTGGATTAGAGGCCGAAACAAAATCCACATTAATGACTTGACATAGTACACCTTAATCTGTCGTTTCTTTTTGCCACAATTATTCTTAGCATGTAATTTGCACTCATCATTTCAGACGCCTGTGTTATCGTTTCATTGTTTGACAACCAAATGTAGCGCAAATTAGAGCATAAGGGTTAAAGTACTATGGATAGCATAAAGAAGAGATACTTATCGATTGCTTCGGTATCAGATTTCACACGATGAACGTGAAATTATGGATGGATCACAGAACAGAGTTAGTTCTCTGCATCAAAAACATTTTTCTTAGACTTCACATTAACGATGCAAGTCTAGATCTAGACTACATCTCGTTTCTTGAACATGAATTTATGACTGCCATGACTTTATCGGCTTTGATAATCTATAAATGAAAACCCTCCTAACGGTTTACCGTCTCATCATGGCTGGGAGGTGTTGTTGGGTGTCGGGCTGCGATGGTCAGCAGGAAGATTCATCCCCTTAGCAGGGTCTCGCAAGCTGAGAAGGAGTTCAGCATTTCCATCAGGAAGCCGCCTAAGGCAGCAAATCTCTGAAGAACAGAAATTATCCAAGGGCCCGCATATCCAATGAGGACGGGCCGTCCAAGTATCCAAGTAAGTACAAATGAAAGCAGCTTGATAAAGGGCTTCTAGGTTGTTCTTTTCGGCATGGTTGTAGTGTAGCGTCTTTCCTTAAGACTTTATATGATTTTTGGCTAGTAATAGGTTTTAATACGTGTGCTGTATTTGATCCATCATATTTCGTTCCTGACAAGTCGAAGGTCAGTTCGTCCTTCAAACTTTGCATACATTTAGGATTGATACGACGTTATACGCATGCGGAATGGGGCATAACAAGAGACAACGATAGCTGAGCGTTTGGAAGAATCACCAATGATGACGGCAATACCGGTTCCCATCTTATAGTTTTGTTCGTCGAAAATTCCGCTCGTCATTCGTCTTAAAACGAATGGTCCGTGTCGATTGCATAAAAACGCGCTCTAAGTGCTACGCTACGCAAGCTCTATAGCTAGCGCTTGATGGATAATTCCCGGAACTAACCTGTAAGCTATGATAAAGTAGACGACGAAGCTGATGTTCAGCCGTGAAAAAAGAAGTCATGAAGAGCAGCTGCATTCATATATCACTTCTTCGCAACATCACCTAGCATCTATCTCGAGGATCCATCATTTTGATGTAGCCGTCGATGCCTCTATAGCGTCAGCGAAAACGAAAAAAAAACCGAAAGAAACTCACTATGAACTAACATTACACTCTATATCGGTGACAAAAAGAACGTTTTGAATAACTTTCCTAGAGCAAGGCTGCGCGTTTTCTGTTTCGCTTTCCTTTTTTTTTTCGCGCTCACTCGGAAAGTGTACTTTTGTGCAAAAACATTAGAAAATCCCAGATTTGAAAACTTGAAAACCACAAAAACGTTGCAATTATGGAGACATCGAATCGAAACGGAAACTAATGCATGTTCCTACAAAAACTGATCGGAACCAAAATGCAAAGAAACGAACGCTGAATCGGTCTCCGAATATCCAGTAGAATTTTTGCTACGTGTTCATGAAAGCATTCAAATTATGAAGTTCTCTTATGATAATAAAACACCGCATTCGAATACTTCAGCTATTTGAAATTTGAAAACTAAGCGTTTTTTTTGCTCGTAGTCGACTAGTAGAGTGTGTTATGTGTAGATGCACACAATGGTCACTTTCTCGGAGGAAATAAATCAATTAATAGGTCAGATAAGTGTGCTAAATCACGCACGAATACAGTTATAGACCTCCTCAAAGAAAACATTTTGCGATCGTTGTTTTTTTTTTCTATGCACTTCATAATGTAAGTTTTTCAAACTACGAGCAATATCGTTTATGATAATGGTGTTTCTATAAAATGACATTAAAATCCTTTTCCGGCGTTTATCGTTCTCAAGGTGAAATATGAATAACGAGTGATACCACAAGGAGAATACTTCTTCAGTCTAAGGCAATTGATAGCTTAGACTAGTAAACGCCATTAAGGAAAGTTTCACATGCTTCCACACAGAATACTGGAAGAACTAGGTTATAAAAACTAAAAACGAATGGAAGAAGGTTTTGGTGGGAGTGTTTCTGTGAAGAACGGCAATATACTACATCGAAAAAGAACTTTATTGAGTACAACAGCGGTTTAATGTACTTAATGTTCATCACTAACATTAAAAAACACTAAGCGAACGACTGTGAGGAAAAAAGAAGGAAAAAAGTGGAACAAACTCCAAACTTTTTAATACGGCACAGACGTTTCTCTTCCGAACTGTTTAGGTTTTTTAGGGATAGCTTAGAGTAAGAGCTTTGAAAAAGTCGAACTCAATCAAGCTCGAGCACCGAATTCAGGAGTAGAGAAATTCTCAGAAGTTCTAAATAGTCCACAAAGATTAGCTTTTTAGTTACAATATAAATAGTCGTCAGGAAAAATTTATGAAAAATAAGCGTTGTTAAAATTGCGAACGTTACCACACAACATCGAATGCCTCTTGTAAGGCAAGAGGTGTTCCTGTGTCTCATGTACGTGGTGATTCAAACCCTCGGGCAATCCCTCAGAGGTCAACAGATTGGTACCAAGCTTATTTCGGAGAATAGAAATACTGAATTGTTGATTTGATGCATCCTTAATGCATCAATGTGAGTCTGTAAGCCAGAAATGCATTCAATCACGTCCTACTGCAGTCGAATGCATGGCGAATCTTTAGAGGGTTCGATCAAGGGCAAGCACCTCGTTCTTTATCATATTATCACATAACAGATTAAGCAAACATGTTCTTGTGAACGTTAGAGTTCATTTCTAAGTTTTCGTTCAAAGCATAAAGCCTTATGTCGCTACCTACACCTATTTTATTATCACAACGTAAGTTTAAGTCCTTTTTACTGTAGCGTTCTGTGAAAGGAAACAGTACACTATAGCGAGAATTCTATTCGTAATGAAACATCTTCCTCGTAAAGAATCATAATGTTGCCACTATATTTTCCGTTCAACTGGTTTGTTGAACCTAGGCAGCAGTCAGCAATCGTACGATGATGGTATGTTGTCCACTAACCATGCGACCACGTTTTTTAGACGATGGTGACAATTTTAATGAATAACTATGCCCAGCAGACTATTTTTATGGCTTCCCAATGGTGTAGTGTCAAGTGTACGATGCTCAGGTGACCTACATGTTCACTAGAGCTAAGGGAGGGTTCCACCTAATATTTGGTGGTATCGTCCGTACACCTCATTCCTTCAAAATTATTGAGAAGAATTCAATGGGAACCAGGGTTGGAAAGTGTATATTTGTGGAGAACTCCCACGTAGCAGCGCATAGATCTCCACAACTAGATGAAGTATCCTATCTGAAGAAAAAAGCTACCTAGGCTTCAGTTTTTTTACAATTCTAAAATCTATAGTGAAATATCTGTGTGAACTACCTCCATAAGACGCATAGATCACGTGATAACGATCACGTGAAAGTGAATTTTGTCTACCCAGAATATCTTTGCTTGGATTATAACACCACGTGATCACATAAACCAATGTCAAAATGTTGACGAAGACGGTAGCGAGAGTGGTGATAGTGATGGTGATCATGAAAACGCGAATGATAATGATAAAAACGGTGGTTACATCGGTAATAATTCTAAGTAGTAGTAGTTGTTTCAGCACAAAATGCTACTCAGTTTTCGAGTGAACAGGCTCACGAAAGCGTCAGGCGAAACAGCTTTAAACCAAGCGATTTTATTCAGAACTTATTATCGAAAAAAAAATCTGGGGTAAAGAGTGATTAAAAACACTTTATTCAAAAATTGTATTTATCCGGAACAGTTTTTTTTCCATAACTGGTTGAGATTAAATGGATCAAAGCCTTTTTTTTCTCAGATTAACATCTTCAAAGAGCTGCATCAACGGATAGCACTTAATCCACCCACGTTTGACAGTTTTTTGGAAAACCCAACCCTTAACCGTTCTCCGAATGTTTTATGCCTCGATAGATCAAGAGTGATATTGAGTACGAAATACGGAAATGGGAACTATTGTCATGCCAGTTACGTGGATTCTTATGAACGAAAAGGTATGTGTACTCTCAAAATCATAAGCTAAACCGACTGCAGATGACTAGAGTTATCAATTAAGTAGATGATTCACTTTGCTACATAGTCATCGTTCGAATTCGTCGACTATTCATAGGTATCGTTGTCATCGTCGTGCAGGTATCCCACTCGAGAGGAATCAAATATCCATACCAACCGTAATGATTTAGGGTAAACTACACGGACACATAAGAAAATATCAGAAGAAGAATCTAATACTTCAGGAAAACCGTTATTGAACTCTTGACATACCAACAGGTGGAAAGGACGGCAGATTCTCATAACGTAGTCGAATCCACAAACGAAACAGATTACGGTTGCTACAAGCCACTAAAAGGAACCGAAGAGTTGCTGCGACCTCATTACATCTGGTTGTAGCACAGCTGAGTATCTAAAGGCTAACAGAACTGGAGATGACATAAATAGTATGAGGACTTACTGTAAAGTTATCTGATCACATTTTAAGTAAGTAAATGGCAAATCTCCGCTTTTCTCAGCTCCTCTGAACGAAAGCGTCATTACACATTGTAATGTTCTTGGAAGTTCATCGTTCGATTAGCGCATCTATTCAACCTTTTTTGAAAGACGTAATTCATTAATAGTTCGGAAAATATGAGTAATATACGATTTGCACGTCGTAAATCTTCAACGATAAGAAACAAGTCTTCTTTTTCTGCTAGTTTCTGTGGCCTTCAAGCCATCCATCTTGCCAATTTTTGTTATCGAAACTCTTGTTTTGAGTAGCAATGCGATTGAACAAGCGGCATTTCTTGCAAAGCAAAACGAGGACGTTGTTGAATGAGTTTCGAAACCCGTTAGAACTTGGGTGATTAATATGTTTAATGATTCATACGTGTTGAAAAACAAAGTGGTCATTCGAGATCTTAAACACCTTTTTGAACCCTAAATTCTCAACGTCTGTTTGACTGCATGAAGAATTTTCTAGCAAGTAGTCCAGCTCATGCTTGTAGTGTGGCGTGTTACGAACTGCTTAGAGGCGGAAAGTAGAGCACACTGGACCAATCGCCGGTTCGATCCTATGCCTAACAACCTAACATTCGTCTAACATTCATCAGGAATTCACGGATTACGTCGTCGTTATCCTTTTTCTTCATTGGCAATCCTCTCCTCCATGCTATTGTTGCTGTGCAACGTGCTTGATCATGAGTTCTGGTACTGCAACAGAACTTGTCCATTTCGATTGACATAAACATGACCAACAAATTGTAGTTCTTCCTCAACTTGTGAAGTTCTTAACCATATTCGGCCATTGTGAATTTCACAAGATTCAACAAAGACTGTTTGATACTTAGACTGCTGAGCTACCCAAAGTCTCTACCACTTTCTTTTGATGTATATGATGACCTATCTTCGAGATAGCTACGGTGCTTCATTTGCTGTCCGACCTTGTGTATAGCGTTATCAGTACTACTCCATGTGATTCTGTTTGCGTTTAATTTTTTCGTGTTAGGTGTACGTCCACTGTGCACAACTGTGTTCCTGTCTGCCTACCTATTACAGTTCGATTGGGAAACGGACTGTTTTTCTTGCTTAGACGAAGTGCAAAACTGATTTCACAGCGATGACGAGCTGTTTGCTTTTCGTCCATTTCATTCGGGGCATCCAGTCATCCACTTTTTTCGTTTTTTCTTTCTATTTCAATAGTGAAATTGCGAAACTGCACCTTTAGATATGCTTCGCTCTTTTGTGTCTCTCGAAGTATCAGTTTCATTTAACGATTTTAATTGATGAAAGTCTCATATAATAAACTCGGCATTTTTAGCTTCTAGACAAATAATGTGTAGATTAGACAGTGTGGTAATTGGGAATAAACAAACACATAGGAAAGATGCCTATCGATTGCTTCATCAATCATGTGTCTTGTGATAACCATCTACTTAACCTATTTCTTCTAATTTCTTTCACGGCCACACCAGACTTTTTCAATCGTTACTATCATTGGTAATGGTAATAGTAACAATAGCGCGAATAATAAAAAAGGCAACAATGAGCAAATACTGCTGCTTGCTGTTTGCCATAAGCATTCTGCTCACGGCAACACTCGTGCTTTGTTCGTGAAAACCTGATGAATCCACATGGTGTTATTATACAGCAAAATCTGTTTTGTATGCATTTCTATGACAATGGCTAATATTTCCAAGGAATGCTCCCTCACAGGCTGAAACCGAGCTGTAGCTCATCGCACTAAATGTTGCCATAAACTTTTAGTCGCCTGACCACATGCCTGTTGCCGACGGCTATGATTCTGAAGAGTGGTGACTAAGGTTCAAGTCGAGATAGTAGATTTGATCATCACCTGTCATAATGCGAAACATCGCAGACCAGTACGAGATTGGAATTTAATGGCGTAGAAGAGCAGAAGTGAACAACGAAAAACACGTGTTTAAGAGCGAGATCGAAAACAGCTTCTTTGATGGAAGCTCTGCCATGACCGAACCAGTATTCTACACATCTTTGTGAAACGTATTTGCTACAAAAAAGATTTAAATCTGATCGATGCTTAGGTAAAAAAAAAATGGAAATGTTACAGATGGTTATGTGTTCAGCCAAGCACCGTTTTCAGAAGAAACGGAAGAGTTGTTTTGGAGGATGGTGATCGATGTTGATCCAAAAATGATTATTGTTCTTGGTAGTGTAGAGGCCAGCCATTTATTCATATTTTATTGACAGAACACTATTATTTTACTAAAACTTTATTTTCCAACATTAAATCTTTTCCTATCGGAGCAAAAGATATGCTCGAACAGTCTCATCACGGCTTTTCTCTTCCCTCACTAACTCTTGAGGTGGGTAGACGACTAAGCGTGCATAACATTTCAGGTTGGTAACGAACAAATGATGAGATGCTTTTGGTCGTGTGAAGGTGAAAAAGTTTACTCGAATACTATCAGAGTTTGTCTCGTAAGAGTTCAAAGGGTAAGCGTACTAGAGAAAAATATTATTTACAAAACGATTTTTGACACACGCCGTAAGCACAGAACTCGTTCCGACGACGGATCTTCCACCGATTTGTAGCTGGTTGTGGTGATCCAAGGTGGGGACGCTGAACATAGGACAACAGTGAGCATGGATTATTGACACAGATAAATCCAATAGAATAGATCCATGTTTCTTATCCGATTACTTAATTATTTAGATACTTAGATGACATTAATTTGTCTGGTGCGACTGTACCAACACTTTATCCGTTCGATCGTTGTCTTGCAATCGTCGTCCGTAGAGCCATTCTTGCTGTAATGTGACTTCGACTGCAACTTTAACTCTGTTGCCTTCGATCATTGACATGTTGAATGCTGATCGAGCGTATTTTTTTTTCTTGGAAATAAGCAATGACAGATCTATAGCGCTCTCAGGTCGTCACTTACCACGAATAGATGTTGATGTTAGTGGGATATGAAGAAAATTTGCTGCCTTGCAACTCATATTTTTCCAGAGCCACAGAGCGATTCCTGTGATGACAGTTAATTCTGCCACACCACAACCGACAAAGCAATAAGCTAAATCTGATCATTACATTTAGTTCACCAATATCACTCGTGCAACCATAGCCACATTTGTACTCTTGCGTAGTTGTGCTCATACGTGTGCAGATTGTACCATGGATATGGTGATTCACTCGAAAGTTGATGTCATCTAAACTCAATAAGTTCCACATCTAATCCATCACACTTTCGCAAACTTTATGTATATCTTGCGCCCATGGCGAAGCCTCAAGACTTTCTAGTGAGTTGATTCTCGTTAAGCAAAATGGAAATCTGAGCCTCATCATTTCGCTAAGAATTTCTACGAAGTCACTAAAGTATTTTATTTAAAGATATGTGATCATGACGTGGTAGAATTACAACTGTTCGCTGGCAACCAAGAACTGCTTCGAGTGCCACTTATTCAGTACAAGGCGTGGCAAAATGACGTTCCTATTCCAGATATTGGAGAATTCAGGCAAAATGAAAGATCACTGAAAACTTCATGCCTTTTATTCAGAATCGTTGTGCTTTTCTTTTTAGGTTAAAGAAGTTGAAGCAAAATTCGAGACGAGGAACAGTAACGGCACGACGGTGTTGGTGTGTCCAAATGGGGCGACAAGATGCGGCACGTACGCAGCTGTCGACGTGATTCTTAGTAGAATCGTAAATGAAAAGAAGGTCTGTCAATTTCAAGTAATGTCATCTAGCGGTTAGGGTTGAGTCAGGATAAAAGGATAAAATTCTCGGCGTTCATCAATCCCTGAGTGATGCGCCAAGCATTCGACTTCACTAAGTATCGTTGGAGGTGATTGAATGCATATCTGGCCTTTACAATGATTCGCGGTGGTCTACTGATGCATAGAGCCAGTGCTGCTATCCTCCCAAACAAGTCTGGTACCAATTTACCGACCCCGGGAGATGGAAAACTTAGTGAGCCATGGGCGCTGGGACGGACGCCATGTGTGTGTCGCAGTGGCGCCACCAACCACTGCGCCACATGCGCCCTTTTTAACGCCCAAGGGTTGAGTTAAGAGTGAAATATGTGAAATGGGCAATGTATATCAACATCCAATATTTTAATGAGAGGTTTCCTTTATGCTTCTGAAATTTGACACCAAATCAAAGCTTCATTTAGTTAACAATGAAAAATAAAGTTCAGGTTGGTGCAAAGGCAGCCATTGAAATCATACTTTCTCAGCGATACGGATGCTTTCAACTCATCGAACACTACAGAAACATCCATAACATCGCTCTAAAGTGCTGAGTTTCGCCATTCTTTTCGAACAGAACTTCATAAAGAAGGAAATGCAAACGAAAATAAGTGAAACAAAATAAGAACAATAGTAAACTAAATAATATGTGTTTTATCATGTCAGTTTGCTATAGTGATTCTTTTAGATATAGTGTTCTGTCCAAGATGCCTTGAATGATACGAGTCCTGGGTAGCCCGTCAGTGCACCGACAAGCAACTACTGAACTATTCAGATCGGATTCTTTTCATGGCATAATTAGATCTTCATGATGCTGATAACCCAAAGAAACACAGCGAAAAAAACCTCACTTTTCGTTTCAAATAAGAAATTAATAGAATAATAAAGCTTCGGCGTTGAAGAAACCGTGAAGAATTTGACATTTGCCTTCGTCAAGCATCGTGAGAGGTGGTTGAATGCTTTGGAATGAGAGCTGAACTGGACAGCGACTCACAGTAGCCTATTTATGTATTCAATGCAAAAGACCGACTTTTTATAAACCCCAGCATAGATAGTTAATATATTTATTTATATGATCTTATAAAGTGATCTTCTTTAGCTGATGCGAGGTTGGTATAGGTTTTCTTTGTCGTTGTCGTCGTTGTTGGGGTTGTTGGTCGATGGCTGACGTTTCGGCGATTTCGCCTTCCTCAGAGACTGGACGTATTTTATATTAGAATATTTTAATTATTCGGTGGGAAAAAGGCTAAAGTGTTAACGAAGATCAAACTTCTAAACAGTCACCATATTGATCAGAAAGGCGGACTGGCACACGCGTTGCTCACGTGGACACTACGTGAACAAAGCGTGGGCCAGTCCGACTCGCAACATCACGGTGAGTAGCGTTCTGTTCAATATGGTGTAGACCTAAATCAGACCATAGCATCCTAACCCACCATCTATTTAAAAGTTTAATCTTCATTAATGCTTTAGTCTTTTTTCACCGAATTATTCAAGTATTCTAATATAAAACACGTCCAGTCTCTGAGGAAGGCGAAATCGACGAAACGTCAGCCATCGACCAACAACACCAACAACGACGACAACGACAAAGAAAACCTATACCAACCTCGCATCAGCTAAAGAAGTTCAGTTTACAAGATCATATAGATAAATAAGTATTCCATCGGTTCTGCTATCTTCCCAGAGAAATCCGACACCAATTGCCGACCCCAGAGGGACGGAAAGCTTGTAGGGGCTGAAGCGCGGGATCGGAGCCTACTCTACCGCAGAACACCTCTAACCACTACGCTCACGCGCCGTTCAGTTAATTAATAGAAAGAGCAGATAACGAGGAAAAATTTTTTTGTCGTGAAATCAAGATTCTGTATTCATTTCACCTAATATTTCAATAGCTTATTTAGTGAGAAATAGTTCGAACTCAAAAAATTCATTTAACTGACAGAGTACAATTTCATAACTCACCATTTAATTGTTTTGATATTGGGTTAGAAAGCTTGTTCCATTATTCTTTGGAGAAATCAGGTCTTGTGCTCCTCAGGTCGTTTCAAGGTTGGGTCACCACACAGAGGAAAAGAGGACTTCCACCTCATAACAAAGTTTCCTCAAGAATGATGGCAATCCTTTGTATAAATTTACTCCTAGCAAGATTTGAGAGTGGAAGTGTGCTCTTCGTTTTCAATATTCAGTGATATAACTAGATCTATGAGCCTCTTGGTATACATCATCACAGATCACATTCGGAAATACCACCGGAATAGCTTAGGAGAAGAATGTTAAAGGGCTTGGCGTCGATCAGTCCATAACGGATGTACTCAGTCCTTAAGGGACGTGCTATGCCTTCGACTTCATTATGAATCGTAGAGGTTATCTAATGCATATTTGGCTACAATGGCTTGCGACTGCCTTCCGACGTGCTAACTCAGTGCAGCTATGATATCAGAAGGATATGGTACCAATAACTTTTGAATGATTGAGCTGGCATGAGGTTCGTATTAAAAGATAAACTTTTATTCGGCTAACGTTCTGGGCACCTTCGCCCTCTTCAGAGCTGCGTTGGTCCGAGTCAATCGTCCGAAGGTGGCCGTTGTTGCAATTTGGGTGTTCGCACTCGCACCGAATCGAATTCAGTAGAAGGAACAACTCTCGAAAAAAAATCTGGTGCGAATTTTCCCACCCCTGAGGAATGGTGGATTTGGTGAGCGTGGAGTGTGAGATTGAGCCTGCTATGTTTGACGACTATAATACATGCACCTTTTTGCAATAGAACCTTTGCAACATTACTAAGAATAATGAGAAATCCGTGTCTGCCTCTTCTCTATTGTTTTAAACCGGTTTCGTAGCAACCCGTAGAAGTGAATCAAACGTCGGTAGCGCTACATCTCGCTGGCGTAATAAGTTTTTTTCTCGCCAGAATAAGAACTTTGTACAAGTGGAGATTCATTTCAGAGCAAGTAACTAAGTATTTAACGATATAAGTTGTTTTCACCTATAATTAACGTTGAGCAATCCGTGAAAGACAAACGCTAAGTGGATTTCATATGTACAGCTGAACTATTTGAGAATCGACAACAATGCTAATCTATTGTCCACGAGTCCACGAGGGTGTGACATTGGCGCTCTCATAGCGTTGAGTGCTGAGAATTGATGAAAAGAGGAGGAATAAAATTAAAGTAAGGCACAATCAAATCATTTAAGGATCGACGTAATTTGATTAGTAGACTTTTAAAAAATCGATATGGTTTTAGTGTCTGTTAGCGCCACAAAGTCCAAGTAATCGTCCAACTGATCTGAAAACGTCTGAATGAATTCGACCACCTCAATCATTCAATTAACAAAGTGTACAATGTACTTGATTAGTCATGTTTGAATACTTGGAAAGAACAGAATCTTTTACGGGGTCCAGTGCTTTTGCTGAATTTTAGGGGACATCGTTCGCCTTTTCATTAGTATACTAGGTTTATCGAAATTCGGGAAGACCAGCGAAAATTTGAAACTGGATGGACGGATAGACAAGTACCGTTTACTGCGTCGTGAACAGATTGCGGGCTGACTTGGAGTACAACAGCAGCTACTAATCGGTGCTGAACAACAAGACTTTACCTGAAAATGAAACATTTGCCGTAGCTTTTTTGATGTTTGTCAACCAGAACACCTAATTTACAGATGTCAGTTTATTGGTGTTTTTACCTGGTTGTTGCAGCATTGTTGTCTTTGTGGTGGGCAACATGATTGAATGACTTGATTACAACACAAAGAAGTCATGGGTTGACAGCATGCAGGAGACTGCAAATACAAAATGCCTCAGGCGACTAGGACGTCGTGTTCAAAATCCCTGAATTTACAAATGGAACATAAACTCGCTTGACTCTTACAACACGTCGAACCACTTCTGCAGGTTGAAGCTTGTGGTACCGGCTGTGGACATTCTTGCGAGCAAGTTGGAGAACAGCCACCTGTAGTGGTTTCAAAAAACAATACAATAACATAGCTGTCTTTTTATGATTGATTTGCAAGGACGTAATATGTTCTGCATGCTGAATATCGATTAGTCCTCTACGCGCAGCATCCTTCGTCTAAAAAAAGCTAGTCACAATCTTAACCGTTTTATTTACTGCCTACTATTTTTAATGGCAGATTATAATGCGAAATATAACTACAACGATGCTGAGATATTTGCAAAACTCAGAACAGCAGGTGTCTATGGGGGGGGAGCGAACGCGCTATTGTTCTTCCCGGGGAGTAGCGCGTTCACCACCACACCATGCAGGTCCTTCGTTTCGCCTGTCTCTCAGATTGTGATTATAACTAAAAGTCTCAGCTCAACTGGATCCATTGCCGATTTGCGCTTCCTAGATCAATCCCGCTGACGGGTGATTGCTGATGGCAGAGATCGATAGAACTAGCTGAGAGACAAGCGAAACGAAGGACCCGCATGGTGTGGTGGTGAACGCGCACACACACACACACACACACACACACACACACACACACACACACACACACACACACACACACACACACACACACACACACACACACACACACACACACACACACACACACACACACACACACACACACACACACACACACACACACACACACACACACACACACACACACACACACACACATACATACATAAATACATAATACATACATACATACATTAAGTCATGCACAAAAGCACCCATGAATTGAAACACTTTAGTACGCGCTTGTAGAAGAAGTATACCATCCGTAAGAAACTCTAACTATATGTCCCGTCGCTGATACGGAGACTCAAAGGATTTTGTTAAGGATTTGTACAGAGAGAGCTAAAATATCTGTTGTTCATGTTTTTCTACCTGATCTTCGATTGCAGAAAGAGACTTCAGCAAAGTAACAAAAATACTCCGGTCGACATAAAACTGCCTACTTTCCTGGTAACGGTGGTTTATTTTTTTTAAATAGGCACCTAAAATAGATGGAGTGTTGACTAAAATAAGACGCCATACCGTCATAGCCGTGAGGAAACTCGGCCACCTTATTGTTAGTTAAGTACCAGTCGGTTAGTGTTCTCGGTTCTGAAGCTCATTATTAATGCGTATTAGAATTCACATTATTTATCTATTTAAAACAAACCATCTGAATATCCACTGTGTTCAATTCCTGTAGTGCTAGATATTCCTCGTTGTCCGCTGGTGTTTGCCTAAAACAAATTCGTAGTCAATGGTGTTTCTCGTTGTAATTCACTGTTTTCTTTGCATAAATGTCATTACGATCGTAGTAAGTTCAACGAAACGTTCTTTCTGACGGACCACATTAATATGGATGTGTAACCTGTTGTAAATGACCAGCATTACCAGCTAAATGTAGCTGGTTTCTCGTTTCATGCTAACGCCAAACTGGTTCACCACCTCGCTGGTGTTCACCATTGAATGGATTACTCTCACGAAGCCGAAAATTGAGAACTGCTCTGTAGACCGGCTTCGTTCTTCACTTGTCGCATGTTCGGAGAATAAGCTAACAATGTTGACGAAAAATGGTCTATGAATGTGCTCATTGACCTCTATTGGCTGATTTTTCATGGCGATTAACGACAACGATATGACGATTATACACACTAATCAATTGGATTCTAAGATTTTTATCACTAAAGCCGATGAGAATACGTAGATGTGGTTGCGTTTCATAGAACTGGCTGAGTATTCTATCTTTTATAGCATTCCCGCCAAAATTTGAAGCTGATGCACCTTTTCTGGGAGTTTTAGACTTTTTCCTGCCAACATAAATACTTTAAGGATGTTTTTAAGACATCGGGGCAAATTATCCATTATATTCCACCTTTTTGAAGTGAATTGGTGACGGTGGGTGAATTCAGGACTCTGACGCAGGGCAAAGAATTCATTATTGGATTAGGGTAATTCATGCAAAGAAGAAATTTGACATTTTCATTGCGATGATTAACTAAGTTTAAACTTAAGCCATGGCAGTGACTAGGGAGTAACGTGTGACAACGTTCCCCAGTGAAGGGTGTTGAAAACGGCATGAAGCCCTAGTAGTAAGTAATAATAATAGTAGTAATAATAGATAATAGCCCTAGTAGTAAGTAGTAGTAATGCATACACAGTAGTTGGAGTGATGTCACGATGGTATAAGGATAAGTGGACAGTTTACAGGCACCAGATCAGTAACTCAAGAGGAGTTATCTGAAGTGGAGTACAGAGCTACTGAGATGTCGTCAGCGTGCACTTTTATTTTATACAAGACGTTTTTCGCAGCGTTGGAATGACCTGAGGACATCGAGCTATTCCTCTTACATAGGACGATTCTTGGTCAGCTGCTATCCAAAATCGTCAGCATTCGTCATCGTTCCATTTCTCGGAATCGTAAATCGACCAGATGTAACTGAACGGCTAAAGATGAGCCCTCCTTCATATTATGTTTTATGAGAATAAAGTAAGTATTCATTAATCTTATCACTTTCGTGGCGAGCTTCCGTCTCTAACCTTGCTATTTGAGACTGTTGATAATGAAGGCTCGTCAAATGGCGGGATGTCGAATCGCTTTTATGTCAGCTCGTCGTGTCAAACGAGAATTGGACTCACCGAAATTATTCATATCATCCGCGAATGAGAAGACAAATCCAGTAAGATTCACCGTAAACGTTAAACTTATAAGCACGCGTATGGAAGCTACATGTGCACCTGTGCATTGCGTCCAGAAAATTATCTAGAATAGGTGACTAAAAGCTTATTCTAATTCTCATTATTATTCTAATACGAGATTCCCGTTATTCGGGAACAATATGTTGTACCTTTCTCTTCATTACATTGTTAGCTCATAGACGCTTTCGAGAATGGAGAGAAAGAGGAAGAACTCTCCTAGTCTCACATCCCCATACCACCTACGGTCGATAGCTGGCAACTATGTAAACAAGACATTCAGTGGAGAAAAAGTTGCTTTTTCCCTGACAACAGCAAGAATCTAAACATACTGTCATTCATCTTTCTATTTATATGAGTGACAATAGAACGATACTAGCGAGAAACTTCGACGATTAAAACTGAGGTATTCCTTTTCCCATTTTTGAGCAAAGAAGTGGCAGTATGATTCATTTGCTAATCTGATTGCATGTCTGGAAATTGTCAGAAATATCATCACTGGGACGCTTCTTCCCAATCACTCATTATGCCTAGATGGATGATACAAGCCATTAACGACGAAGAAAAGCCTAAAAAACATCCCAAACGTGGCATGTGGCTTCGTCAAAGACGGCATTTGTCAGGCTTTTAAAATACTAAGATTTTCAATAGCATTCCATATAGCTGAAAACCTAGGCTAACGGTGCATGAACAGGTTTCTGCGACCTTTTACGCCAGAAAATTGGCTCTTTTCCGATGTCGTTCTTATTGATGACTATTTTCTGGTTGTTCAAGAGATCGTCCTGTTGCAGAGAAATTTTGGAACACATTTCATTTCTCGCAATATATTCTGCATAGCATGCTATGAAAAATGGTTTCTTGAGGAGAAAAGTTATTTCGTGTGCAGTTTCTACCAGCGTATACTCGACAAGCCTTAGTAATCGATGCAGAATACTGTAGCTATTCAAGCCTTTCGCACATAAATGTGATCATCAGTTAAAAAAAAGAAAAAAGAAGAAAAAACGAAAACACCCACGCACATCGTAAGATCGGCCGCCAGATTTTCCAAATTTGGCGACTTTGGCGCGATTCAGTTCCTCTTTGATGACTTTATCGGCAATCGCTTTCAATTCCTTACTATTCGACTTCCTTGAAGCCAACATTGTCGATGATTCTGTTAAATTTTAAAAAAATAGGATCAACCTATCGAAATAAAAACTTTAAGCGACACACACACGATTACGCAATGTACTAACGCCTCACGAAAAATGTTTGTTATTGTTTTTTAAGCTTAACCAGATTAGCACTACTTTATAGACTGCTACTGTGCGTATAAAACGTCGTCTATGCGTAAAGACTTTCACAATCTACGATTTCCAGCTCTACCTAGCACAGCTTAGCCCCAACAATGCAAGTATGAACTGCTGAGGTTCAAAGACCATTTATCTGACATCTCGTGATAAATTTTATGTTGTAAACACGTTAAAAACATTAGGAAAAACATGGACGCGACAATTTATTCTGCTTGCCAAGTAGTTTTTTTAGATGATTCACCTGAGTTCGAGTAGTTGCTGAGATTAGAACTCACTGCATTTCAACTCATCCATTCGCATAGAATTGAACCCAGAAGTTGTCATACTGAATCTTAGCAATCATGCATAATATGGTGAAACCAAACCTGTGGACGCAGCTATAGGCCCAGAAGTGAGGCAACGTTATGCGATTACCTTGGAAAGCTGTCTTGGTCATAGATGATGAAGTGAAAATGAGAAGAAAAACTTCGTTTCCTTGCCCAGCTTTTCAACTCCACGATTCTTCATGCTTTAACATATGTCTCCCTACGGAAAAGGGTTAAAGACCAAGCAGACCAGAAGAAATGCTGGGACTATTACGTATCGCGCAAATGGTGGAGGAAATCTGAAGCTCCGACTTGGTCAAAGGCCAGAGGAACCGCTGTATAGGGAGGGAACGTTGGAAATCACGTGGGCTAATACGACTTCGCAAGAAGCGGTGAACAACAGCTTCATGCAGCTACTTTTCACGGGTTGTCATTGGAACACATCGACTCTATGCTCAGATATCATAGCGAACATTTTAAAGTAACAGTGTGATGCTCAGATAATCTTTAGTGTTAAAAAACTCACTGAGCTACTTTTAAGAATAGGAGACAACTGAAAAATTACTAGGCGCCGTCAATCTATGAGAAATGCAGAACAGCCGATACAGGTGATGCCATGAACACATCTAATCCTAGGCTATGAATTCGACTTTTCTTTTCATGAATTGTGCTCAAAGTTAACAATCCGAAACGGAACCCACTTTAGTTCTATGGACCCTAGCCCCTATTCACCGTTATTTCATCGCATCGAACACTGAGAAATCTCAAACCGGTTAATTGGGGAACTAAGTGGCGCATTACTAGTTGGCTGTTCATGGCAATTAGGCAAGAACGAATACGAGAACATACGTTTTGGAATTCTAGCGGAATAAGGAGATAGTGGTATTTAGGCCTCTACTGCAGCAGATTTAATTGTAACTTTCATATACACTTAATAAATTCCACTTAACTATTCGTGGATGTTACTATGCTAATGTGGACTGCATCTTGAACGTTGATCTTAATCTTACTATTGTCCAGCTACCAACTGGTTGCGATGTATATGAGCGCCGACTTAGCGATAAGCTCAATTCGACGCCTAATGCAGAAAAATATGATCTGAGAAGTCATTTCCTACTAGTATGAATAGATACGGCCGCAGACTGTGAAAGGCTATCCATAGGCAATTTCTTGAGAAGTACAGAAAAAAATTAAGTACACCATATAAGGCATCTGATGTTTTTCTTGTCCATGGAAATGACAGTGCCCACTTATCAACATTGAAGGGTGATTTGTTTTCAAATGTACTAAACCTACGTTCAAGAGATTTATATGACATGTGAACGAATTTATCTTCATCATTAGTAAGCAAAATTTTATGTGAGCACAATTTTGGACACACTGGCTGAGCATTTGGCGCTTTTGGCAAAAAAATTGGGATGTAACTAGGAACGGAGAAATTCATCTTTCAATTCGAATACGACGTTCATGGAAGATTAAAGGTGAACCTTGTCTTCAGTGCTTTTAATATAAAATTCCGTGAAGAAGCCCTGCAAAATACTGTTAGAAATTAAAGTGCTCATTTAAATTGATGCACTTTCGGAAACCGAAACTTAGTTGAAAGAGAAACAAAAGCAGCTTTGGTGCGAAGTAAGCCCTACTCATAGGCTCTTCTTCAAAAGTAGCTCCTATAACAGAATGTTAGAGTGATAAGATTATTCAATTTATAGATTTATTTATTCCATTCACTTGTTATTTTTCACTTGTTTTTTTAATTTACCCTTCTTTTAAGATGAAGGACACCACAAACGAAAAGAAAATTACTAGACACTATCGCATTTTGATGGACGAGGTACGGTCAGCTCAATTGCGCTACAGCTCGACGAGCGTCAGTAAAGAGGAACAACAGCAACAGCAGAACACCAGTTTGCAAACTCCAAGAAAAAAAACAAGATTTCATCGCATTAAAAAAAGTAAGAATTCTCTTCATTTAAGAATATTAACTGACTCCAGTGGGTTTTATTTCAACTGATAACGTTCGCCACGAGATCGGTTTATTTAAAGTAGAAAGGCTATGCCATCACATTTTATGAATCTATGCATTGAAATCGACTCTTATACGCTCCAGTCTCTCTTTCAGAGCGGTCGAAATATTTTTCTTATGGTTTTGGAAAGGGTGCGTGTGGCGCAGTGGTTGGAGGTGCCAAGGCGACATGCACGTGGAATCGATCCCTGCGCCCATGGCCCACCAAGCCTTCCATCCCTCCGGGGTCGGCAAATTGGTAAAAGACTTGACTGTGAGGATAGCAGCAGCACTGGCTCGATACATCGGCCGGCCACCGCCAGTCATTGTAAAGGCCAGATATTCATTCAATCTCCTCCAATGATACTTAATGAAGTCGAATGCATGGCGCATCCCTCAGGGATTGATCAACGCCGATAGCTTTGTCCTTTATCCTTTTATGGTTCTGGAAAAATCTGGTTAACTACGAACTTGTAATGAGGTCACGATGGAATTTCGAAGTACTTCAAGAATCACACCAATTCACTTTAAAGAGTAAATCGAAAAAACCGATTGAAAATCGAAAAAAAATTATGTAGTGAGATTTATGTTGATGATCTTTTCACACATCATATGGCTACTATTAGCCATTGAGCCCTTGAAAAGCGTTATTGACTGTTTTCGTTTATTTTTCTTTGGTATTTACTGATTATTCATTTGTTTGTAACTATATCTCCTTTTGTGCCACCTATTACCAAGTGGCAGGAAAAATTCTTTTGTGGTGACCATTAGCTGCAAAGCTTGGGTCCGTTGAATGAAAAGGAAATATGTTAGACGCTTCCGCTGAAGAGAATCTACAAGAGCAATGCTTAGAAAAATGACACTAAAATATTTGAAAATCATGAATGAAGAGTGAGAGAGCGTAAAAGATTCAATTATGTCGGTATTTGACGAAATCGGTAATGCCTGACGCATATTACGACTATTATCGACTACTAGTGATCATCAGATAAAACGAAAAAGCTTTCTTTTCTTTTTTTCTACACTTATTTCTCATTCAGTCTTCATGTGTTTACTGAACAGTACGGAATAGAAACTTACCAACGGCGTTACGATTCCCGTACGGCTTCCCACCATTTGCACCTTTGTAGAATTCACGTAGCACCTAAACGAAAAGCTTTCCTCCGCCGTATCAGAATAAAGCATTACGGGAATGATTACAGGAATGAAATGAAAAGATGTGAAATGAATGAATGGATGAATATATGATTTTAATCACATTTCAGTTTGTTGCATATAGCAACGCTCATGATCTGTAGGAGATTCCGAAATGAGGAATGCGGTGCACCACCGTACAATCAAAGCGCTTTTCATCTACTAAGGCATTTCAAAGCTGTTTTTATCCATTTAAAAAGATTTACTATCCAGTTTGTGTTTTGAAGCTGTTCTATTGGGGGTTGGTCAGAAAGAAGAAAATTAAGGCAGAGAAGAAACCGTAATGGCAACTTTTGAATTACTACCCATAAATTCACTCCTTTCCTAATGAGCAGACACGAGGTCGTTCAGAAAAGCAGCTATTCAGTTTAACACTGGCCGAATTTTTGGCGATTTTACCTTCTTCAGAGCCTGGAAGAATCACCAATCCCAATCCCAAATTAGCACCCAATCCACTCAGTGAAATAGTTTCATAACCTGAACAGAGAACTTAATACATGTACTCTTACTCCCACAGCAAACATTTCCATAGATCAACTCCGATTTCCAAAAACCCAAAAATAAATTGCAAAGAGAACCGCCTTGTGATTACCCGTGACCTCTCGCTATACTCAGGGTGATTTTTCTGACCTAGGCCATGCACAAGGGGCGAATAACACAATAGTGATGTTCGTCATCACGAGCATGGTGCTAGTAGCATTCTAGTCAGGGCTAACCGAGCATCTCATTCACCCTGGTTGGAGATTGGTAGCGGATTTGTCCGGGAAAAAAATCACTCTGCAATCCAATTAGGAACGCTCCAGCCTGCTTATCTCAGAACTCAGGGAAGAATTTCTCGAGCAGCATTCTACGACATTCAATATGAAATGAAAATCTTCAAACAACAACCGAGGCCACACCTAAAAATTTCAAAATCTTCATGGATAATGGATGCGAGGAAACGAATCGAATGTGAGAAGTGCTGGGATCCTTACTGTAGACGTGAAGAGCAAAAAAAATTAAATTGAATTAAATTAAAGAGGCCATGCACATTCTTGACCCATGTGAGATTCTCTGCGGCAATTCTCCGTCAGAAAAATGAGAGGCATACAAAGAGCAAAACGGTAAGTGATTAAAAAAGAAGTTTGTTATGTGAATGAAAATTTATGTGTTAACTTTTGTCTGCTGAGGTTATGGTTTTTGGATGAGTAGATTGCATGTCAATTTGACATTTCCAGGCTATCAAGAAAACGAAACTGCGAAAACGTCAACCACCATTGTACTGAATAAATCCTGTTATTAAGAACCTCAGGCGCGTGTGGTGCAGTGGTTGGAGGCGCCACTGCGGCGCGCATGTGAAATGCGCCCATGGCCTATCAAGCCTTCAATCCCTGCAGGGTCGGCAAATTGGTACCAGACTTGTCTGGGAGGATAGCAGCACTGGCTCGATACATCGGCAGGCCACCCGGGAGTCATTGTAAAGGCCAGATATGCATTCAATCACCTCCAACGATGCTTAATGAAGTCGAATGCATGGCGCATCCCTCAGGGATTGATCAACGCCGAGAGCTTTTTTTATTAAGAACCTCGTGTGTCCTCATCAGGAAAATAAGGAATTCTTGATCATTGTCGAAGTTAATGGAAAGTCGGTCAGGGGAACACGGTCGATTATACGAAGAGTACAACATGTGCTTCTTGCGAGTTGCAAGACCCATATAGAATAGAATTTCACACCATCGATCTAATGAAGACTTCTTGTTCACATCTGAATTGATCATTATGCACTGGTATCGTTGATAAGCTGATTGTCATTTATTAGCTGATGTGAACGCTATCTAGAGAACTACGCTTCACCTACAAAGATAACGACGACAACGACAACGATTTGACAAAAACAGTGAATTGAAGTGGAAAAGTCTGCAAAGAATCAATCATAGCGAATAACGATAATTTCGCGACGGGTCATAGGAACATAAGAACTGTTTTACTAGTGAGTAGGAAATCTATCGAAATTCATCCTAGCGTATAATATGAGTCATTCGTGAGAGAAATGGTGCATTAGTGGTTAGAAATGGTGGTTAACGCGTCTGTATAGGTCATTGCACAAAAGGTTAAAGTCTAGTTTTCTATAAATTAAAAACTAAATACTCTTAGGTCATCGTTTTTATTCTGAAAACCTCTGCAATATCGATTCTCTGACTTCAACAAACAACTCCTAGCAGCATTTCAAGAAAAATCAGTCTTCGAATTATTATTATTAAGCTAGGTGTCGGATTAAAATGATTCCGACTTCTGCAGGATGGTTTTTCTGGGAAAACATGTTGTTATTACCGGACAACCACAATTATCAACGTCCACCGCTTTGTATAAAAGAGCATCGCTGGGTGAGTATGGCTCATTCTAGAGATGCTCCACTGCGGAAGGTCCGACTCTATACGAAAACGAAGACGCCAGATCGCGAGGACGAACGACTGTGGACGTCGACTCAGATCATCGGCGATGAAAAAGGCAAAGACGTTGAAACATTAACTGACTGAAACTTGTATAACAAGCTCCTGTAAGCTCAACAATTTGAACACTCTTAGAGCATCCAAAATACTTATTGCCAGAACTACAGATAGCAGTTTATCTGATACTGAAGCCAAATCTAGATTTCATGCCGGTATTCGATCCTGACAGGCCCACTTCGTAGCTCATCAACTCACCACTGAACCAAATCTAGCGATTGGTTCGAAAGAGAATGCATACTTTGACTATGCATTACTCAATAATGAGTAGACTCTCTCCGCTTCTTGCCGTCGGCAACGCATTGCTTTCTTCATTATTCCTTTGGACGGAGCAGAAGAGGCAACGAAGAGGATAGAACGGTGGTAACAATCATATTGGACAATCAGACTGAGCAGAATGGCGAATCTTCTTAACTGTCCTAATAAGGCACTATTGTTATAAGGCGTATACTGTGATATTGTGCTTGCTGTTGTTGACGACGTATGTAGACAAAAACGATTTCGTAGGATGAGATTAGCCATCAGGGCACATTCTCTGTAGAACAAAGTTATTTCTGTGATTCCAGTGAACTCCACACTTTTTTCCAACACTAAACGTCGACCTTTAAACCTAAATTGTTATTGTCGTATAAATCTTCACAATTTGTAGCACTTCTCACATATTTATGGGGTGAAACATGAGAAAGCGAGTTTATAGATTGCGTCTCACCTTTTGACTTTGTCCGAGATTCACGATGCCAAACTTATGCCAGGAACGTGATGGAAGATGCTCTACCCATATAGGAGGTTTGTGCTGACCATCCTTATGTTGAAATGTTGGTTCAGGTGGGTTAAATTTCACGCCGTGAGTTTTCATCATGTAAATTTTCTTAGCGAGAAGCGAAGAACTAGCAACATTTTCATCTGATGCTTTCACCAATGACGCATTGTGGTTGAATCTAAATCATAAAAACTCCTATCACCACAAATGTTACAGAATTATTATAATTTCAAGTTTCTTTAATTGCTGTATTTTCTCACAGTTATGTAATGGACCAGGGCGCGTGTGGCGCAGTGGTTGGAGGCGCCACTGCGGCGCGCACGTGAAAATGCGCCCATGGCCCACCAAGCCTTCCATCCCTCCGGGGTCGGCAAATTGGTACCAGACTTGTCTGGGAGGATAGCAGCACTGGCTCGATACATCGGCCGGCCACCGCGAGTCATTGTAAAGGCCAGATATGCATTCAATCACCTCCAACGATGCTTAATGAAGTCGAATGCATGGCGCATCCCT
Organism: Angiostrongylus cantonensis; assembly: GCA_009735665.1. NCBI lineage: Eukaryota > Metazoa > Nematoda > Chromadorea > Rhabditida > Metastrongylidae > Angiostrongylus > Angiostrongylus cantonensis. Next base: position 468,389 of record MQTX01000140.1, on the reverse strand, counting down.
CAGGGATTGATCAACGCCGAGAGCTTTTTTTTTATGTAATGGACCACGTAGGGTATTGGTTAAAATGCCTTCCAAAGCACACGTGGTCATCGGTGGTTCGATCTTTTGCGCCTGACAAACCAAGTTCTCCATACCGCAGGGTTCATCACTTTGGTAACCAACTTGTTTGGTGGAATAAAAAAAATTGGATATATACATCGGTAAGCCACCAAAAGTCATTGTGTGAGCCAAATATGCATCCAATTGCCTCCAGGAGGCTCAATACTGTTCAATGCATGACGTCCTCAAGGGGATTGATCAACATTGAATCCTTTACCCTCTTATCTTTCATTTAACTATTAAACATTATAGTAACGAAATCGATCTGCTCATAAATATGTTCAGAAAATTTACGTGTTAGAAATTCAAGGGAAGCGATACGCAATTACATACAGTGATTTGAAATATGTACGCCTTTTATCCCACTCTGATTGGTTTTTACACCTCGACCACTTCTTTAGGCCGATTATTATTCGAAAAAAAGGCTTAGTACCTCTAATACAGAATAGTGTTTACGAAATCAAAGAAGATAGCTCAGTGATAGTGATACCGTCCAATACCAGCAAGGCATTGGTTCGACCTTATTCGAACCCGACCAAATCCCTATAGCTGCGAGTTTGGAAAAGGTGGCTGCCTCTGTTGAAAAGAAGTCAGGAACGCTCTAGCATGGCTATCTCAGGATTCTATGTAGGATCTATTCGACTAGGGTTTTTAGACAACATTTATAAAGAAGGCTAAAAATCTTTGAACAACTACCGACCCCCCTCGAATATCCAAAAGCCTTCGTGTTTGCCCGAGCGAGGAATCGATGCCAGGAGCTGCAGGGAACCACGCAACATGCGATGAACGGTCCTAATGAGAGCGGTCACCAATCAAATCTTAAAAATAGGAGAATTAGTGCAGTAATGAATTGTGATGTATGAAACATTGGAAACAGACAAATCACGTCATATCTGATGAGGCAAGGAGACCGGATTCTGTCTCGGGCGTAGTCTCGGCTAAGTTTAATGATTTCACTAATACGTTAGTGACTATTAAAGTTACTCCAGGAAAACTCATCGTACTACAAATAAATAACGCAGTTTTTGGTGACCAGTTGACGGTTGCTAAGGATTTGGAAAGCTCATTAAATTCTATGTGCGAGAACTTTTCAACAATATTTATGAGAACAGGACAAATGTTTACAAAATTCGTCACAAACAAATCTCGCTGTTCACTAGCTTTCATTAGTTATCATGATGCTTCTATTGTTGCTTATTACAATGTAATAAGGTCGTAATAGTATCAGAAGGAAACGCACGTGAAGATTCTCTCGAGAAACAAGCAAGACTTTTTTAATGGTGAAAGTTAATCTCGACGAATTTGCTGGAAGCAGTCGGCAACTGTGTGAATTTCTACTTGCATGTGAGGAAATATCTATTCAAATATATAAACAGTTCACCATATTTAGCAATATGCCAGACTGTTACCGTATTATCTATTTTGTAGCACAAACCTGTTTTTGGCATTAAGGGATCAAATAAGGATAAAGCGCTCGGCGCTGATCAATCCCTTAAAGATGCACCTGGCGTTCGACTCTATAACGTATTGTGTGGGTGAGTGAATGCCTATCTGTTCCATATAATGACTTCAGGCTGCCTACCGATGTATCAAATCAGTTTTTTACCTTCTCTGGTAGGTCTTGTACCAGTTTACAGACCACGAAGGTGCGGCAATCTTGACTAGTCTGTGCTACGGAATCAAACAACGATTATTTGTATACTGCAGAACATTTCTAATACTACGTAATACTCACCGAATCATAAATAAAAAATAAAAAAAATTCAGTTCCTACATTCAGAACTAATAGTGTAATTCTACGAGCTTCATAAAACAAAAACACTGCTTACGTTGACAGTGAAGTTGGTCTGATTGGAAGTACTGGAATGGCTGCTTCTGACAGTTTTGGCAAGTAGAACACCCGTCTTGTGGTATGCGGCGAATTTATATGAAATATAGCGGGTTCCGATTTTTTTAACCTGATAACACCATGGGAGCGAGACGACATGGTTGTACTATCGTCTCCGGCATGAACTTCAAGCCAAACGGCCGCTATTATAAGCAGTAAAATAGGCATAAATGTACTTCGTTATTGCCCGTAGTGTATTCAGTTGAATCGGCAGCACGATGAATTTTATAGAGATTGTTGAAAGACGAAATTGTTGACCGGATCTTTTCGAACACAAACACAGAAGGCCGTACTTCCTCAAAAACAATTGATTAGTTATTGTGCAAATGTTTGTAAAAACGCATTGATTGATGAAAGTAAGAAAAAGAGAATGGAGGCATCATGAGAGGCTGGGAAACGGAATGCTTGATCGAAATTCTACCGCTTATTATAAACGTAAGCGGTTTCAGGACAGGTCATGCTTTAACAGATATGGTTAATGTTTTCATTGATAAGTTAATCGGGTGAACTGTGAGATGGTAGTGAGTGTTGGAATGTGTGGTGTTGTTGATGTGGTGGTGAAGCAACTAGGAGAGCTTTCTTCATATATGGGCGGTGCCGCGCATCGCACCACAGCAGAGAGCTACCATTACCAGTCGTAGGGACGAGGAGGAGAGATGCGCTTTTGTTGTTGTTCGGCGATTACGAAGCCCGGAAGTCAAGCATGAGCTAACCATAAACTGGATCGCACAGATCACCACATAAATACAACTGCAGAAAATGGCGACGAATAGACGAAAGAAGAAGATCTTAATAATGTATACCAAAAGCAGTTACCACGACACAATTACGTCTCATAATGAGATGTTTCGTCACGTAGACAACTGCGTTAGTTTCCGTAAAAAGCAGTATAGATTCTACAGAGACTCAGTGAGTGAAAAAAATGAAGGAAAAGTGAAGGCAGGATGTAACAGGACGTTTTGTTGCACTAAGGTCGTGCTTGGGCGAATTTATTGCCGTATGTATGAAACTTTCTATAGTTCACTTAAACCCAAAAAAGATGAATTTGGTGTTTGCCAACCATACACAGGATCTAAATTAAATTGATGAAACACCATACCCTGTTTTCAAGCCACCGCATGATGTCCAGGAAGCGCTACTGAACAGAACACCGTTTCCTGTGAGTAAGCTTATTTCAACCATCGTTGATGACCATGACAAACGATGCATTCTTGAATTATCGCAGACCTTTATTATATTAAAAGAAAAACACCTCTAAATCCCAGAGAAAAAAGTCATTGTTCGTCAATGTGGTCTTCTTCATGTTCACTACAAACCCTATACAACCGTTCGCCGATTCGACTGTAGCTTATGGGCGAAAAGACCTTTTCCAAACTTTCCATTTAGATTAGAATTCTAGAGGACAAAAGAATGAGCAATTCGGCATTGATTAATCCCTTTGAAATACTATGCCAAGTATTCGGCTACTTCAAATATAGCATTGGTGATTGGATTTCCATCTAGTCCATGCAGTGATTTCTAGAGCTTATAGATGTGGTAAGTCAACTTGTTTATCGTCTCAGACAAGCCTGGCATCAATCTGCAAACTTTAGAAGGGGTTTGCTTCAGGCGAGGAGTCGAACCGAAAATCGCTTGTGTGTTGCAGAGCAACCTTATTCACAGCGCTTCATGCGTGTCTTAGTATTATATCTACGTATGTCATCCGCAACTGAGAATCAATGATAAAACCCAGTAGATCAATAACGACTTTTCGGAAGTAATTAATGAGTTTCTTTAACTTGTTGAAATTAGGTGAAAAATGGAGCATATTTCAAACGTTTGAACTTCAATACCCATTCACTGAACAGCGCAAGTCACTATGAAGTCATTTTCATCACAACAATTTGCATAAACACAAAAGCGAATAGTCTCGTGGCCAAGTAGGGATTGCTATGAGCAGAACGAAGTAGATTCTTCGCCGACCGACCGAGAAAAAAGTAAACGAGAGTGTAGTGGTGACCGCGTACAAATTCGTTTCAAAGTACTTCCAAAATTGTAGAGCTATAGTGAAAACTTTTCATTTATGGATAAGTATAAATCTAAACGATGTAACGGTATGATTCGAAGAGGTCCACCCATGGGTAGGTTTACTAAAACTGGAGAGTCTGGAATTTCTATTCGGAACATATAGGATTAAGTCAAGGTCGAGAGGAACACCTTCCTTTGATTCATACTGATAGGCAATAAAACGGAAATCATGCTATGATCAGAACAGTTCTCCATGAATACAGGTTAATCAAAAGCCCGAGTAATGTAGAGTTACCAGTAGACGTCACAACTAATATAATCTGGAATATTTTAAACAATACCGCTACAAAGCTGCCGAATGAAATCTGCAGCAGGAAAGAAATGGCAGATGAAAAAATGATCTAATGAGAATTCTTAGATTGAGCTGACTATCCGCACATTAGTCGTCGCTCACCAAGTTCGAGCGCAAACAGCTGTTCAAACTTCGTCACTGTATTGTTCTGGACAGTCGTCGAGTTCCGCTAGTGGTACGTGAAAACAAACGTGAATGACTCTAGCTGAAACCGTGGATGACAGTTCGCTTTTAGCTCATTGTTGTGCGTGTAAACCCCATACGGATCTCAATTTCTACTTGGAACCCCTAAATAACATCAAACCAAAGTCGCAAATGAAGCACCTCCTTTTGATTCACAGTGGTTGGCAGCACGTGACAATGACTCGACAGTGAGGATCTTGGCAATTCTTTAGCGGGATTTTATGAAGAACAACCGCAGCAATCCTATAGCAACGAGACCAACAAGCTGCCATAGGCATTATCAGAAAAAAATCATGAATATATTCTTATAACTTATAAATAGCTCTTCGTATTCCTGTTGAGCAAACGCGAGGTGTTATTTTTATTCCCTATTCAACAATAAGCTGACGTTTCGGCGGATTTCGCCTTCCTCAGAGCCTGGAAAGGTCAAGATGACAGCAGTCTATTCGGCCAAACACCTCCATAACCAAACAAAAAAAAACGCTAAGCCAAGATTTCAATCACAATGAACACAGTTTTCCACACTCATCGCTTTCTACGGGGCTTCCACTGGGTATGTCGCGTGGAGACCAACCGCACAGAATTCACATGTAGGCGAAATGTGCCCCTCCCATCAGAATAATAGGCTTATATACTGCCCAATATCACGCTTAATAATAAGGAATTCTTCCCTGCGGTTCATTTTCGGATTTCTGGAATTAATCCAGAGCGCCTCGAGTGTTTTGCGCGCTTGTGTTTTCGACTCCTGTGCGAGAATCGTGACACGTACTTCAAAGTCCTCCCGGATTTGCTGCTGTTGTTGTTGTTACTGTTGTTGTTGTTGTTGTTGTTGTTGTTGTTGCTGTTTGATGATTGACTTTTCTGCGACTCTGCCTTGCTCACAGGCTGGACATATCTTATGTAATAATAGGCTTATAACTCGGTGAAATGCATGTGTATACGTATATATATTTATATAGTATTAATAAAGATCTGTCATGTAAAGAACGCTAATTCGTTCAAAAACCATTCATCGCGCTGTTGCGAGTGGGGCTACTAACCTGTTGTTCACGTGGAATGACAAGTGAGACCCACAAGAACAGCAAATCAAGTTGAAATAAGGCGCCAGGTCACGTGTGATAGTGCGGCGGTCGTTTTCCCACTTATTTTTAGACTTTTGAAAATTATCCAGAACTTCTCAAGAGTTCTGTTCGTTGTTGTTTTTGATTCCGGCTCTAGAACTAGGACGGTCACTTCAAAATTATCACCATTGTGCTTTTGTGCCCTGTGTGTACCTGGAGGAGTACTTTGCCTCGAATTGTAAGTTTCTCATGCAGATGCTCTTCTATATAGACATGAAGTGGTCTAATCTTTTCCCCAATGAATTCTTCACCTTACACGAGTTCAGGTATGTTGTACTTGTATTCATGCAATTCCTGTCTATCCCGTTATGAGAGATCACACAATTTTCTGGGCTGCACAAGCGATTATAGAAGCCGTTGCTAACTAATTGACGACTTGGGGTATTAGATGAGAAGTCTATAACTACTACAGCATTTTCATTTCAAGATCACCTTTCTTTTGGCACCTCTTGAAGGAATAACGACGATCAGAGGATATTCGAGTTCTTCCGCGAATAACCTACGTCTTCAGGTTGGGTCAATTTTTTTCTTATTAGCTTTTGTCGAAACATTCAGTAAGGTAGAACCCAAATCTCTGGTAGCGGTATCCATAAGTCCACGTTATACTTGTTCTAGCAACTTAATCATTTTTGCCCTTGCCTCCCTATAATCTCTAGACTCTATTAGTCCTTGTCGTTTGTCAGAATTACCCTGTCGGTTCTACTTGCTTACCAGAACGGCGTGATTTGCACCAACTTTTACTATCTCTTCCATTTTTCCATTGTTTCGGTGAGCTTGTAGTTACTGGTAACCCATCTGGCTCTTCGAATCGGTTTCCTCCTAGCTAGGCTTCGTATGAAATATTACTCCAAATTCGTCTTCCGTAGAGCTTAGAAAAGAAGAAAATTTAGTCATCGAGATCTCAGCTACTGAGAACACTTACTGTAATCAAAACATCGTGCCTAGTTAGCAAAAATAGTGAAGTATTGACCAATGTACAGACTAACGGAAAGTCGGCTTTGGGGCTTGCTATCAGGCTCTCAGATACGCTTTTAACCCATTGTAATTTAAGAATGCAATACTAACTTTTTCTGCCGAATGAAACTTTTACACAATATTAGAAGTTTTCTGGGTGCGCGTGTACCTTAGTGGTAACGTTTCAGCTGAGCTCAGCTAAAGACCTGCCAGAAGGTGCCTCTTGGTAACTTTCAATTTCTCAGATTTTTTTGCATTGTTAGGAAGGATGTATGCGCAAGTGTTATTCTAATCTCATTACAGACAACATTGCTGCATAAGAGTTGCAGTAGGAAAATTACTAGGCAACGAATGCAATGTATTCAAATTCAATTGAATGTCCAGATTTCCCTCCCTCAGGTTGAGAATTTAAAGATGATCATTTGGTCCAGAAATAACAGCTGCGGAAAACCTTCGGTTAATGGTCATATCGTCAATTCAATTGCAGTGTTGTTCACTGAGAGCCTTCGGCATTAAATTTCGAACAGAGGGCTTCCAGGTGAAAAATCGATAGTGTTCGTCTGTGTTATGACCGTAACCAGACATAGTGCAATCTAACCTGTTAGTCTCAAAACGAAATACTCCAAGCATTCGCCCAAATTCCGTTTCTCCAACTTCATCCCGAGGTTGTGTGAGAAATCTATTATTAATTTTCTACATTAATAAGCTAATAAGTGGTCGGTATAGTTTATTTTACTAGCGTTCAAGCGTCCTCGCATTCTTCGAAGCCAAATTGATCCGAGTCAACGGTCCCAAGCTCAAGGTTGTCGCGATGTGAATGTTTGTAGTCGCATCTAATCGAAGCCTGTTCGAGGAGAGCGCACGAACTTGCTAGATTCCAAATATCCACATTCATCCCGAGAGGTTGCGCAATTCGATCATTGTTCATCGTAGTTTACTGCTGCACGTCGACAAGGGAGTCCATGTGCTTCACTTTTCCGGACCCTTTCAGGTTACTTCATGTGCTCTGGTTGCTGTACCGTGGAGATGTCTTTGCGAACTGCAGCTGTGCCTACATCTTTGCTGCCGTGGACCAGCGAGTCATGTGTTTGTCTTCTGCGAATCCTTTTGGGTCACCCTAAGGTTCAAGTTGTCGGTCCGCGGCACGGGCTATGCAGATTGCGAGCATATCTGAGCGTGCCTCCTTTCAAGGACATATGGAAGCTAACTTTTTGGGCTAAGCTGTGCGATCTAGGGCTCGTGCACCTCTTGCTGACAAGATTAATTGACTACTCACATTATAAAAGTTTGACTCATGGGTAACTCCACCGTCGCGGCTTTACACTCAGCGAGTTCAACGGTGCGAAAACATTTCGTCCCACGCAGAAACATCTTGTCGTAGAAGCCCAAAGAAAGGATGCAGTATATGACATACGGCTTTTAATTTCGATCTCTACTATTGAAAAACTGCAAAGGAAATTGCGTTTTAGCAAATTTTTCAATCAAATTTGCTACTCACCACCTTCTAAACGGAGGACCTGTGAAGAGCTAGAAAACTTGTTCCTTTCAATAAAATTCGACGAGAAATAATCCTGTCAACAATAAAGCACAACTTTCACATAGGACAAGGATTTCTCTTCGCATATGTATTACTTGTCATCTCTTCAAGCAATAGCGGAGCAAACAAGAAGCCAACAGTCCGGCCTCGCTACCTGATCTTCCTTGAATTAAATTAACCTAATTGGAGCGACTAGTTAAAAACAATTTTTCCAGGAATAAAAATTTCACGGACATATGGAAGCTAAATTTTTTGGAAAAATTATTACAGTTTCAACTTCTATTATCTGCCCGATCTTTTTTTCATGACGAGGTTCGGTCTGATATCCATAGCGATGCTAAAACACGAGCAAAAGTTGGAGCCCAGTAAGGGTTAGTTGTTTTCTTGTTCAGCAATGTCTGTTTTTCTATGAAAGTAAATGTTTGCTGTATAGCAACCTCGCGATTGCTGAAGAAGAAAACAACGCATTCATATGCCGAGGTTAATAAATAGTCGATCCTGGTAACTGTTACAAGATGTTCCAGTAAGGGTAATCGTGAATTCGTAGCCCAACAAAGGCTTGAGTTTTACTCAGATTATAACATCCCTATAGTAGTGGTTCTCTTACTTTCGTCTCTCAGTTATGGAGAATAAGAAAACGAAATGCAAATGACATTTTTCAAGTATGGTATTTACTCCTTCGAGGAACAAAATTGTGAATAAATTATGAAACACAGGAATCGGGTGTAGGTAGAGGGCAGCACATGTAGCGTCGCTTATCGTTTGGGGTCCCTGCAAGACACACTGGGTTGGTTCTTAGTAAGATACCAAGCTCTGTGTTTCCCCCAGTCGTAAGATTTGTGCCAGACTTGTCTAGAGGGATACCAGCAGTGAATTACATATCAAATGCCACTGAAAGTCATTGTATCCGGCAGATATGCACATCAATCACTTCTGCCATGCTTCCATAACGGCGTTTCATCTTAACTCACAGTTTTAACTGGAGAGTATGCCAGCTGTGGAACTGCGATGCACCGTTAATGCGCCGCCCTTCAAGCAGCGTTTGATGAGTTGTGAAAAAGTCTGACGTTGCCGAAAGGTGAAAAAAAGTGTATAATAATGTGAGCAATCAGTACTGTACTGGTACCAGCTTGGTCATAAAGTGGTGGCAGATTTTCTTTTAATTCATAAGGCCAAGGAGTGCACGAAGACTTGAGAATGCGCATTCGTCTAGAAAACAACTATTTAAATATAAAATTATGTTGAGGTCCAGTTGAATTTTCATAAGGACTTGCAGTTGTAGTGGTCAAAAAAAGTGTTCCATTCAAAACTGTGGTCCCTCTTAAACAAAGCGGTTGCGGTGTACCGCAGGGAAATCTTCGCAATGCTTTGCCCACATCGCTATTAATGTATACTGTAAACGGATGGTTGGTAGTAGTTATAAATTGTCCACAATGACATCCATAGCATAGACAAGTCGGTCACTCGGATTTCTCACTAACAAGCTGATAAGGCGGATTGAGCTGTCTTATTTAATCGCCTTCGCTGTACCGGATTACGCGAAAAACACGCTGATCGCTCTTGTTAACTTTAGTATTCGACATGACTATTTGATGACAGAATGAGTAAAGAATGGATGCTCCCCTTCACCATTCATTTGGGGCTATCTTTTCGAACAACAGTACCAAGAAAAACTTGTCAACAATGTACTACAATTTTTATATTTTGCGTGGCCCATCTTCATACCTACGGTGCGAATTCTAGCACTACCTCCATTGGATTGGTTTTCTCGCATTCGTCATCCACAATGTTCTTCGAAGTTTCTGCACTTGCATGCGGCTGCTGCTTAACCTTTATCTTCATTATGGATGCCGCTGAGTCACGGTTGACTCGATACTCCCTGAATCCTGGGATAGGAGTGCTATAAACGCTTTCATCAGAATTCCGCTTAACTAAGGATTCTGTCACGTTACGGTTTCGGCAATTTGGAGCCAGATTTGTCCACAAGGATAAAATACGCACTTGCTACATCAGCTGGTCTCGGAACTCACAATATAGGGCAAATAAGCATCTAATCACTCTTACGCTTCGTAATGGAGTGGGAATGCATGACGTACCTTCAACGGATAACTCAATTGCGAATGCTTTATCCCTTTTATTTATTGATATCACATTCAACAAGTGTTTGCTTAACAACCTCTGTAGTGAATAATTTCAAATCTTCAAAAGTCAAATGAGACTACTAATATACTAATATGATGTACTAATACTTTCACTAGGTCAACATAGATCCCTTGTAAACGAATAATCCATGAGTTCGACCATTGTGAGAACAGCGGTGAAGTAGCTGCATTGGCTCCCTTGTATTGCGAGATCGCAGTGAATTTATGAAGACATCCAAATTTCTAGATTATATTAAATTTCGGTTTGATTTCGTGGCGAAAATCAATACGTATGTGTCTTTCAAAGTTTTGGAAATGTATCCAACTCCGTATGATAAAAAACTTGCCGAATGAACTAACTGCATTACTGCCGCCCCTCAGTAGGGCTCCATAAGATGTGTAAAACAGATCGAAAGTTGTGATTCATCATTGCGACTTTGTAGAAAAACAACTAACTAAAGGCCAGGAACGGATTTCTATTGGCTTCAACATGTCGGAAAAACGTGAATTCAGCTCCATTTTCGACTGACTGCTCATTAGAAATAGACGTATGAATCCCTTGCGTTTTCACCAATGAAGAATCTGAACAAAATGAAAAGAAAGAAAAAAGGCAAATCAATGAAAAAATGCTGCTGTTAAAAAAAAATCAGCATTTTCTACATCCATCCATGGAAAACTAAAACCGTAATTCATAATATCTACTGCAAAACAAGGATAAATGCGTTCAAAACACGACACCTCAATGAGGACGACAGGACGCATGCTATGCTTGGGAACGCAAAGGGTGTTCTAGAAGATCACCATTGTGCAGATTACTCTCTACCTCGTGTAGAATACTCTGTATCTTTACAATATTCTATCACCCGCTGTCATTCATTCTACCACACCCCTCATGGTCTTTGAACATTGTTCCATCTACTATGGTCAATACCTAACATAGCCACGTCCTCCATCCTTCATATGAAATAAAGGAGGATGGACAAGTCGCAATACCGGTTTTCCTCTCTGAAATCCCACATGCTATTTCGTCGGTGAAAACTCGAACACAACAAATCCCGGACAGGATAAGATCTGAACACCTAAAGAACTTTCCGACAGTCCTCGTAAACACACTGGCGCGGCTCCTCACACGTTAACTGTCTGAATGTAAAGTCCCAACTCAGTGGAAGACCAGCAAGACCGTGTTGTTGTTCAAGAAAGGTAGCCACGATATCGGCAACTATCGCCCAATGTACTTGCTCCCTGTCGTCTACAAACTTCTCACTCGAGTCATCATCCTAAACAGGATTGACAGAAAACTGGACGAGGAGTAGCCATGTGAGCATGAGAGGTTTCGCATGTCCACCTTTTCGACTCAACGATACTTGCTGCGTTAACGCGTCAGAAACCTGGTCGCTGCGTGAACAGGATGAAAAATCAACAGTGTTCATGAACGCGTAGTCGAAAGGACGTTGCTAGGACTATCCCGTGTCACGAAAGTAAAGGAAGGGATCCGAAGCTCCAATCTGCGTCAACGATCAAAAAATTCAAGATGCCGTTCTGTGCGCGAAACAGTCGAAGACTAGGTGCGCTGGACACCTAATGCATATGAACAACAACGACGGACAAGAGTCGTTAGTGACTGGATTCCCACCCGATGGTCAGAGTTCTTGGCGAAGAATCCAGAAAAGATATATGATGCTCAACGTACTAGAGCGAGGAAAACTCACTGGGCTACTGTTGCACGCAACAGAGAAAAATAGATCTACTGGCACCTGCTCGAGTCACTCGACGATCAACGGGACTACAGGTGACAGAGGTGATATTGTTGTCACCGAATGTATGACGACACCAATTTCATTGTAATTCTTGTAAAGACTTTAGTAACAGTTCATATATGTTGTTGTATCGCAATCGGCTGAAAAGCGCTGTGTAATGTCATTGTATGTTAACAACTCCATACTCACGAAAGCAATCGATAGAAATGAGTCACGTCCCCTACAACTAGTAACATCTGCTTTCAGAGTTCCATAAGCCCTGATCAGCTTGTGCAATCATTCGCGATCTCCTACTTCGACCTTCCCACCTACTACTCTCTTGGCCATCAGAACCTCGATTAATTGAAGATCACGCGGCGGAAAGCATAAGAGCACACATGGCAGCACCTAGAACTCTTTACTAAAGTTATGTAGAGTTCGATATTGTGATTAAACATTGTGATTTCGACTGCAGCTTTAATTTAACTGGGTTCAATGCCAATTTCTGCCTCTACGATCACTCCTGGTGACGAACGATTACGTGTAGCACCTTTACGGTAAAAACCGATCGAAAAAAAGACAAAACAAGGGCCTTTGTGGTGCAGTGGGTAACACATGATTCCCAGGAAAGGGTAAATGGGGATTCGAAGTTGGCCTAAGATCCCGAGAATAATGTGGTTAATAAATGTAACACGCAGCCAGTGGCTGAACCACATTGCAGCGCATTTCACGAACACCCAAACGTTTCTGGATCGCAAACGTCACGCACT
>MQTX01000140.1:387161-455574 GCA_009735665.1 Angiostrongylus cantonensis | reverse complement strand
CCCCCCCCCCCCCCCCCTAATGAAAAAGTGCTTAGTGACATCGCTATACAAGCCATCCTCGAACTCCTGTAGCACAAAAAGGCAATAGACATGTAGGATTTTTCGATTCAGCAGCTCATGGCCCTTTCAAAGGAGTACCTAAAGTGCTCGAAAAGTGTAATTGTTCCTTCATCTGATCCACTCAAGAGGATGGACAGATGTCTTCAGGAACTAAAATAGCAGTCAAGATATATAAATTTCACCCGAAGGAACCAATGAAAGACTGTCAACCTTTTTTGAGCCTTCAAATCAAATGGCCACATCAATTAATGGCACCGAAAGTCAAGTCGCAAAACCCTACTGGTTCATTAAATCTCCTCCAAAAATACAAAAAAGAACCTCAAAGGGAGTGTATTGAGATCAGGTGTGATCTCACGCCATATCTCAGGTTGTTTTGATCCGAGCCAGCCACTTATAAAAGACTCCGTGCGGCTGATCTCCAAAAATAACTGGAGCATTTATGAAGAACAAGAAAACTTCAAAAAACTGCTTAATGTGCGAATAAAATTTCTGTGCTACGTTTTCGTCTGTTTGGATCACCAAAGTGTTTGGGTGAGTAAATCCAGCGTAAAGTTGATGTAACCAGGGTCTAAATAAAGTTAAAACACCGAAACGCCATCAGTTATTGAGTAAATACTTTAGTGGCAACCTCGTGTCTGCTCATTAAGAAAGCAGTAAATTATTGGGTATAAGAATAACATCATCAGCGAGACGAAGACTCCGCAGTTGAAGAGCACCGAATGTCACTCTTTTACCCCATCTCAGTTATTTCACGAGTTTCACAAGAATGGTTGTAAATAATTTGGCAAGACAGTGTGTGTAAAACCTATTTTTTACGTAAATCATGATGTTGAACCAAAATGGTGATATTGAAGCCCGATCGAGCGCTGTATCATTCTACACGGACTGGGTAACATGTAGGAGACCGCCTCGGCACAGAGCCGAAGTGCGACCGTCTCGTCGTTGGCGGCAGGAAGTCACCGAGAGGAATTCGGTAATAGATCATTTTCTCCTTTGCTATAGTGAATCTCTTGTTTTGGCGCTCGCAGAGCACCTTGGTCTTTCAACCAGCAAAGTTTCGATTGATGTTGCGGATGCTCTTCCCGACCTCGGGAGCTTCGGCCATTATTACTGCTTTTTTTTTCCTTAAGATTACCTTTCATCGCCTATCTGCAGCGATTTGCAAATTCGGACATGATTCGGCAATTATCTAAGCCTCGCATGATTCGATATACCATCTCGAATGATTTAGGAAGCAAATTCTTTTTGTAGCTTCTAAACTCTTGGCATTTCCGGCAGTAACGTGGTGTTCAATAAGCGCTCGTATTTTTTATTGACGTTATTGATAAAGGCGTTTTCCTCGGAACCGGGTAATGATCTAAATTAAATCCAGTATATAACGACTTTGGAATCTTCTTTCTTTAACGTTGCGGTTTTCTACACCTTCTTTGAAAAAAAAAAGAATCTCGTGTGATGAGCCAGCACAAAATCAGCCACATCCAGCACAAAATTTTGGGACAATGGCGACATCGCCTAGGCAAAATCTATGATTCAGTATGATGTGGCCTATTAAATCATCGTACTCTCTACTGGAAGAATCCCACGTCCAGCGTTAAGAGCGGGCTTCTGGAATTGTGAGTTATCACGAATGGTCTTAGATCGTCACAACAAACGTAGATAACCTCTCACTGAACAAATTCCTTTGACACTGACAACTTTAAAGAAGGTGTTGTCTTCTTCGTAGTACTTCTCCCAAATTCTGCATTGATTAACACCTCTTTATCACTGAGCGTCCAATTCGGCCCGATAGTTTTTCGAATGAATTGATGTTCACGGTCAAACTCATGTCAACAAGATCACCGACGCCGCGGATTCCTCTATGGTATCATGTTCTAAGGAACAGTTCTTCTTCGATTTAATAGCTGCCATTAAATGAGGGGCATCTTCTTGTCACAGACAGGCCGATGACGAACCGCAACGATACCGAGATATTTATTTTATTTATATTTGCTAAATCCCGGACTGCAGTTGCCTGCGGTGTGGATCCAATCCACTAGCATCCTTTCGGGCGACTAACGTGTTCACAACCACATCATGCGGGCCTTCCGCTTCGCTTTTCTCTGAGCCAGTTTTTTCTACCTAGCACGTTAGCCGCTGGAAAGCATAATAGTATTCGACCCCAATGAAGACACCAGTGGCATCACCTGTAGTCCCTTTGATCGTCGAGTGACTCGAGCGGGCGCCAATAAATCCTCCATTTTTTGCTGTTGCGTGCAAGAGTAGCCCAGTGGGTTCGGCTCGCTTTAGGGACTCGTCGAGAATCATAACTTTCTTCCAAGCTTTTCGTGAAGAACTCTGACCATCGGGTCGGTGGTCTTCCTGCAGTACGTTTGGCATCACAAGGAATTTAGTCACTAACGGCTTTTGACCATCAGTTATCATTCATACGCATTACGTGTCCGGCCCACCTTCGACTGTTTCGCGTATAGAACGGCATCTTCGATTTTCGATCGTTGACGTAGGTCGGAGCTTCGGAACTTATCACTTAATTGTGTGAAACGGGATACCCCTAGCATCGTCCTTTCGACTGCGCGTTCGATAACGCTGAGTGATCTTTCATCTTGCTTACGCAGCCACCAGGTTTCTGACGCTGCGTAAACGCAGAAAGTACCGTTGAGTCGAAAAGCTGGGCACGGAATCGAGTGTTCCTTGAACTCTTCACTACATCCTCGACGCTCTTGGAGCTCCACAAATCGTTCGTTTCCTTCGGCTCAGCTCTGGAGTTAAGTCGTTCATCATAGTGATTTCCCGACCTAGATAGACATAACTGGAGCAGAGACATTCAGAGATATTCGTTACGTTGAGCGTGAATGGAGCATGCGAAACCAATCCGTTCCTCATGAACATCGTTTTTGTGATATTCAGCAGAAGACCAATCTTCCCACACGCTTTATCAAAGTCGGTAAGCATTCGTTCCGCTTGGCTAATGTCTGGTGTTATAAGAACGATATCATCAGCAAAGCGAAGGTGATGTATCTGCCGACCATCGATTTTCACTCCCATATTATCCCATTCCAATGTTCGCATGGCGATCTGGAGGGTGGCTGTAAATAATTTTGGTGAGATTGTATCGTATTGCCTAACTCCTCTTTTGACGTCAACGTTAATACACTTGTAGAATGGACAAATTTTGGTTGTGAAATTGTTGTACAGCTCACGAAGAATCTCTATGTACTGAGTAGAGACTCCTTGACTACCAAGGGCTTCCATGACTGCTTCTACCTCATGAGACAGAGCTGTCTATTGTACTCTCGCGACACCTCAATGAGCCTTGTTAACGTGTGAATGTGGTCCATCGTACTAAATCCTTTTCGAAACCCTGCTTGCTCGCGTGGCTGTCCTTCGTCCAGTGTTCTGTCAATCCTGTTTAGGACGACTCTAGTGAAAAGTTTGTAGACGACAGACAGCAAGCAGATTGGGCGATAGTTGCCTATACCGTGTAGGTCCCCCTTCTTGAACAACAACACGGTCTTGTTGGTCTTCCACTGGGTAGGGATCTTGCATTCAGACAGGTAACGTGAGAAGAGCCGAGCCAGTGTGCTTACGAGGACTGGCGGAAGGTTAATCAGATGTTCTGATCTTATCCTGCCCGGACCTGGTGCTGTTCGATTTTCCACCGACGAAATGGAATGTCGGATTTCGGAAAGGAGAACCGGTGGAACAGCATATCCATCCTCTTTTATTTCATAAAACGGGAGGTGGACGTGGCTATCGAAGAGATCTGAGTAGTAATCGTGAATTTCTCCATTGCCTTTCTGGACCCTGTTATTGTTCCGTCTGGGCGTCGGAGTGCAATCACCTTGTTCTTGTAATTGGCGAAGCTTCGGCGGGCTTTCCTAGTGCTTTTCCCAGCCTCTGCAGCTTCGACCATCACTGCTCTCTTCTCTCTTTAAGATCTTCTTTTATGGCCTATCTGCACTGTTTCGCAAGCGCGGACGTTAGTTCGCGGTTGCCTGCAGCTCGTACGATTCCACGCTGGCGTATTTGCTCGGGAGTTTCTTGAGACAGACGTCTCTTGCTGACCTTCGAGCTCTCAGCTTTCATGGCGCTAACGTGAAAATGTTCAATGAGTCGATCATATTCCTCGTCGATGTTGACGACAACGGCATCTTCCTAACCGCCGACTAATGAGTTGAATAAGTCCCAGTTTGTGGTGGTTCTAGGACATCGGTTTTTTGAATTTAACGGTTTTTTCTTCTTCGAAAAATAAAATCTCGCAAGAAGGAGACGGTGGTCTGATCCCGTGGAAATTTTTGCGACAACAGCGACATCGGTTAGGCAAAACTTCCTATTTACTATGATATGGTCTATTTCGTTATGGTACTCTCCACTGGGAGATTCCCACGTCCATCGTTGACGGTGAGGATTCTGGATTCCTGCGAGTTACCATGGATGGTCTTGGTCGCCATGATAAACTCAGAGAGCCGCTCACACTGTTCGTTCCATTCTAATCCGTGGGTCCCAATGTGACGTTCCTCAGACGATCTTCTTGGTCTGATTTTGGCATTGAAATCTCCAATGATGACCTCGAAAAATGTATGATCTTCTCTGTAGAACCTCTCCAAGTCCGCGTAGAACGCTTCGACTTCTCCTTCGTCATACTTTGATTGATATTGGCGTGTAAACGACGAAGATTGTCAAAGTTGGTATTGATCCACATCTTCTTAATAGTAGTCGTCCGACTCGGGTTGTAAACTGTTCGAATGAATGGATGTTCATGGACAAACTCGTGTTAACGAGAACGCCGACACCGGCTACGCCTCTACTGTCGCATGTTCCGAGGAACAGGTCTTCTCCAGTGTCATAGACAGCGTTGAATGGGTGGCGTCGTCTCGTCTCGGCCAGGCCAATGACATCGCACCTTATCATTCTTGCTTACATGAGCAAATCTTCCCTCGAAGACTCGGACGCAAGTGTATGCGCATTGTAGGTACAGATCGTCACCATAGTTCTTCGTGATCCAGGCAGCTTCCATTGGCCCTGAGATTCTAGCAGCCTCTCCATACTCGTCCTACCCAACACTGCGAAATTGGGAGCTCTTTCGGGGTCAGGGGAATGACTTTTTTTACTGCGTTTAGCATTTTGATACCCACGTATACCTTGCTGGGCTCTGAACGTGGGGGCTGTGTATACTCATGTGTAGCTTACCAGGCTTTTCCAGAGTGGACATGGAACCTATTTGTTGGAGGCGACTCCTAACCGCCTCCCATATACTTCCCTTTCACTTGATTGCAGGCTTTTGGTCGAATTGACTCATAGAATAGAGTCCGCAAAAAGCGAGAACACATTCACACATGCATGCACGAATACGCCTGGCAAATACAGAAAGTATGTGCCACATGGGCGCAGCAGAAACAGGGAGTCCATCCCCTGGATCCACCTGCGTCTCAGGGAAGCAGAGGTCGCTTTTGGTCCGCGATTAATCCGCTATCCGCCACCTGGGGAGGCGCCACGTAGCCTCGCGACTAACCGGCTCGAGATCCCTCATATGAGGGAGATCCGTGGGTGTTGAAGTAATTAAAGAAAAAAGTCTAACTCTCCCTGGCAAAATAAACAGACGAAATCGTTATGCAGTGATATAAATGCATACGGTCATGTATGTGTTAATGCGAAATGCCATAAATAGAACATCATCCACGTAATATCTATGTATAATTAGTGCATATATTCCGAAAATGAATCGAATTATACATGCTTTAACTCCAGTTTACTACCAACTATTCTTGATGTCAGGGTATAAAAAAGGGACAAAGCTCTCAGCGTTGATCAATCCCTGAGGGATGCGCCATGCATTCGACTTAATTAAGCATCGTTGGAGGTGATTTGGACATAGGCATGGACATCGATTGCACGTGTGTGCCGCAGGGTGCCTCCAAACATTGCGCTAGACGCGCTCTGATGGGTGGGTACCATGTGAAATACAGCCCAAGGATGCTCAGATACGAGTAAGACGGGAAACCTCAGATGCGTCGAATCCGCAACTACCTTACCGAAGGCTTACGTGCTACCCAACAGTGCAATCGGAAGCCCTTGCCTTGCGTTTCTCTGTGGCCTAAAAAGGTTCAATAAAGACTTGTGCTCTCCAGATCACATCTGCTGACAGGTTATTGCTGGCCTCGATTGGTGTGATGGCTAGCGCATGGGTCTTCGGTAAGGGTAATAATGGGTTCAAAGCCAACCTGAGATTCCGAGTTTGGCTCAAACATTAGCATCGTTGTAACTGGACTGTTACCATTATGGAGACTGAAGGAACCAAGCTTTAAAACCATACGGACAAATTGAGCTAGCCCTTATTCTGTTTGTGGTCCAATGATTTATGCGATCGCTAGTAAATTCTACACTCGTTTCATATATGTTCGATTGCAACATACAAGCGATGAACATTGTGTTTATAATTAACGGTGCTTGAAAATGCCTGACTGCTGCGATCAGTTATTTACCTTCTGTCTCGTTTTATGTCATTCGAAACCACGCCGTTAACAGTATTTTTAATACGACTGTCGCTCATACGCATGATATCTCCTGCCCACCTAATCGTCACCATCACTGCATGTGGAGCAGAATCCCGATCGTCGAGTAAGCTCAGAATTCCGCATTCACTCACTCCATTGAGTATTCGATAACCTTGGCCACTTCTTTATCTAACTTACAAGTTCTTTAGTTAAGTCTTCTTGTTTTTTGTTTCTTGTAGTGCCATCACCCTCCCAAAACGTTACCGCCTCAACGTGGCTGGGAGGTGCTCCTGGGTGTCGGAATGCGATGTACAACGAGGGATTCATCCCTTGGCAGGGTCTCGCAAGCCAAGAAGGAGTCCGGCGTTTCTATCAAGAAGCCTGCCTAAGAGTAAACTAATACAATAAAAAAAAAGTAAACCAAGACTCAACACCGTCCTGGTATCCCTCTGATCCACAAGGGCTGTGACTGCCTGCCGTGGTGAAGACCTGGGGCAGACTTTGGCCAGGCTGACCTCGGAACTCCAGGGAACCATAATGGCTTAACCATCAAATCTCCGAAAAATGGAGATTATCTGTAAGGTGCGCACAACCTGTGAGGACAGGCCATTCAAGAATCAAGTATCAAGTAGTGTGATCACAGGAAATTTGGTGCGATCAGCGGCTACAAGGACGTGAAGATCGACGTCTATGGAGAGTGTTCTGGCATGCGTGCAGAGTACGAAACAATCCCTAAAGCGTGTTGTGCGCGTGTTCGTCAGGTCCGCTTTCAACAATGTCCTGGGCAACCCGAAATATTTTGGCTTGTCACTAACCGCCTCACAGACTGATGTCATCTACCGCAGAATCCAGTGTGGGGTATTGAAACTAGCCCATTACTGGCTTGACCACCTTATTTCCCTTACAGACCTGACTAAACGTTGCAAGGGCATTTTGAGGTCTTCACTATGTGTATCCGAGAGAAGCACTCTGAGAGAATTATCATTATGCATCGATTCCTTCGGCCATTTGATTTCCAGAAGATATGAAAACCAAAAACAAAAGTGCAAGTAGGAATAAATGGACTATTCAAGTACGATGTAGAACCTTAACTCAGATTTTCGAGCTGCTAGTGAGAATTACATAAATTAATAATTAATGCCTAAGTTCACAACCAATCGGTCCTTTAAATTTTCTTACCCTTTGTCGAAATTGCTTGCAAGTCATTTTATACCTAAGATTGCCTCTAACTATTCTGTTTGTTTACGCATAGCAAGACAATATTTTTTTTTAGACCAATGGGATTTTTTAAAAAAGCAGCTTTCACTCCATTTTACTCCGAGTTAGAAATGTAGAAAAAATGAAAAATATTGCAAACTTCGGAAACAATGAAAGCTGTTGAGGAAAGAAACTGATTGGATTCAGCCCCATGAGGTCTCAAGAAAAGAAGCTGGAGAAGCTGAAAGAAGAGATGAACTCGAACTGGATCCGCAAGCAGTTTCCAAAATTTGACTTATAGGGTTCCCTACCTTCAGTTTCTGACCTAGATAGACATAACTGGAGCATTCGGAGATATCCGTTCCGTTGAGCATGAATGGGGCACGGGAATCCTTTCATAGGCTTTACCAAATTCGGCAAGCATTGGTTCTGGCCAGTTAATGTTTGGTGTTATAAGAATGTCATCAGCAAAGCGAAGATGGTGTAATTGCCAACCATCGATTTTCAATCCCATATTATCCCATTACCATGCTTGCATGACGTTCTGGAGGGTGGCGGTAAATAATTTTGGCCAGATGGTATCATCTTCTCTAACACCGCTTTTGACGTTAGTGTCAATATCGTTGTAGAATGGTGATATCTTGGTAATGAAATTTTTGTACAGCTCACGAAGAATTTTTGTGTACTGAGCAGGGATCTCAGGATATCAGAGCAGGACATCAAGAGCTTTCATGACTGTTTCTATCTCAATTGAGTCAAAGGCCTTCTTCAAATCGATCAAAATGAGACAGAGCGATCTTTTGTACTTTCGCGATACTTCAATGAGTCTTGTTATCGTGTGGATGTGGGCCATCGTACTAAATCCTTTTCGAAACCCTGATTGCGCCCATGGCTGCTCGTCGGCCAATGTTCTGTCAATCCTGATTAGGATGACTCGAGTGAAAAGTTTGTAGACCACAAACAGCAAGCAGATTGGCCGATAGTCGCCGATATCGCGTAGGTCGCATTTCTTGAACAATAGCACGGTTTTGCTGGTCTTGTTCTTTTTCGCCCTTCCCTTTTTAAGATCTTCTTTTATCGCCTATTTGCAATGTTTTGCAAGATCAGTCGTCAGTTCGAGGTTGCCTGCAGCTCGTACGATTCCATGCTGACGTATCAGCCCGAATGTTTCTGGAGATAGACGTTTCGTGGTGACTTTAGTACTCACAGCGTTCATAGCCCTAGCGTGAACATGTTGAATGAGTCGATCGTATTCCTAGTCGATGTAAGCCACAATGGCGTCTTCCCACCCGCCGGAATAACGAAATTGAATAAGTCCCAGTTTATAGTGGTTCTAAGACTTCGTTTTTTTTTTTGAATTTAGCGGTTTTTCTCCTTTTTGCGAGAAGTGGAGTCTTATACGAAGGAGGCGCCGATCTGATCCCGTGTAGAATTTTGGGACAACAGCGATGTCGGCAATATCTTCGATTTACTACGATGTGGTCTATCTCGTTGTGGTGCTCTCCACTGGGAGACCCCAACGTCCAGCGTTGAGGGTGGGCTCCTGAAATTGCGAGTTACCATGGGTGGTCTTGATCGTCATGATAAACTCAGAGAGCCGCTCAGCCTGTTCGTTCCATGTTAATCCGTGTGTTCCAATGTGACGTTCTTCTTGGTCCAATCTTGGCGTTATAATCCCCAATGATGGCCTCGAAAAATGCATAGTCTTCTCTGTAGAACTTCTCCAAGTCCATATAGAACGCTTCGACTTCTTCTTCGTCATAGTTGATCCTGACGAGTAAACGACGAAGACTGTCAAAGCCGATATTGATCCAAATCTTTTTAATCCTAAACGTTCGATTCGGGTTGTAAGCTGTTCGAATGAATCGATGTTCATGGACAAAGTCGTGTTGACGAGAACGCCGACACCGCCTACTCCTCTACTGTCGCATTTTCCGAGGAACAGTTCCTGTCCAGTGTCATAGACGGCGTTGAATGTGTTGGCGTCGTCCCGTCTCGGCCGAGCGGACGACGTCGTACCTTATCATTCTTGCTTGCATGAGCAAGTCTTCTGTTGAGGACTCGGATGCAAGTGTACGTTCATTGTACTCGCAGATTGTCACCATAGTTCTTTGTAATCTAAGTAGCTTCCATTGGAACTGAGGTTTTAACAGCCTCTACGTACTCATCCTACGCAATGCTGCGAAACTGTGGGCTCTTTCGGGGTCAGGGGAATGAGGCTGGTTTTTTTTTTACTGCGTTTAGCATTTTTGCTGGGCTGTGAACGTGTGGGCTGGGTATACTCACGGGTAGCTTGCCAGGCTCTCCCAGGATGGACATGGAGCTTATTTGTTGGAGGCGACTTCTAATCGCCTCCCATTTATTTCCCTGTCACTCTATTTCAGGCTATTGGCCGAATTGACTCGTATAATACAATCCGCATAAAGCGAGAACGCACCCACGCACGAATAGTCGTCGTAAATACATAAAATATGCGCCAAGTCGGCGCAGCAGAAACAGGGAGTCCATCCACTCTACCCACCTACGTCTCATGGTTGCAGAGAGTGACCTTCTCCCAGTGATGTTTGGTACCAACTCCTAGACTGCGAAGAAACGATAAGTTTGTTGAACTCCGGGAATGCCCGTGATGATCGGTACCACTACCAATGGCGCTACTGGCACCCTTATGAACTTTAGTGATCAAGAAGTGAATTTTATAGACTCAAACCACGTTAATGGAAGACGACTTGAACATCATGGCCTACCTTCCGAAGGAACGAGGAACCTAAGATGGCATGGACAACGAACGTCTTCCCGTCCACATCGAATAGTCTGAAGCGTATTGGAAAATGAGGAAAATGTGATGACGTCTGCGGTGAAAAAATATATTGCAGTGTCATACAACCAGTGGATATTTGACGGGCGCCATTGTGGAGATAACCGCCACTTCCAGAATAGGCAGGGCACAAGACTAATGCATTTCTATATCAATTTTTTGCCCATATTTAACATCCCCCCACAAGCCCTCCCTCACTCCGTGGTCGGCAAGTCGGTACCAGACTTGTCTGGGAGTTTGGCAGCACTGGCTCGATAAATCGGTAGGCCACCGCGAGTCATAATAAAGGCGAGATATGCAGTCAATCACCTCTCACGATAATGAAGCCGAATGCATGGCGCATCCGTCAGGCATTGGTCAGTGCCGACAGCTTTCTAGCTTTTTATTTGAAATCCAATAATGTAAGGTGATTACAAAGTGAATCTTCTGTTTATATTGCTAGTTTGAGTGGAACGCAATGAAAATAAGGAGTGGTGAGCCCTGTTTTCAAAAAAAAAAAAAACGCTGTGTGGAAATAAACCAACCAGTGCGCAGTCTTATTAAAATATACAGATAAATATTCAAATAGTCTTACTGTAGTGGTGTCATCAGGCAGGCAGCAAGCTTCAATATACAGCCAGAGCAAATGTAGAAATACAGCATTCACAGTACTCTTGTCATTAGCAACAGTGTTCGCCGTTACGTTGTTACTTACAAAGTGCAGATATCATGGTGTCGGAGACTTCCTGACACGAACAATATCCTCTTCGGTGAATTTTTCACATATAGAAAATAGTTTCATATCGCGCAACTTAGATCCTAAGTGGCGAGAAGGCTACCCAGTTAATATAGTTGGTATTGCGAAAGAAATTTGTGTGGTCGAGAAACAAACAAACAAACATTTGGAAAAAGTATGCATCCTATTCAATTTACTGTGAACGTATAAGCAACTTTTGTTACATCGAAACTGTTAGTCACATAGAGCTTAGGAAACGGCGACAGATTCAGAAGTATCATTTTTTAGACTAAAATTCTTCCAAAATCATGGATCCCATGCATCGATAGGTCTAGAATCAATATTCTCACTAAATTAAACACTCAAACAACATTACAATGTTCATAATTAAGCGACGTCTGTTGTTACTAAACACATTTTACCGATAAAATCTTGTATTAAACTTGTCGTCAGAACAACACTAACCGAAATCAAATTTTATAAAGGAGGCCAAACTGAAATATCGACGCACCACAAAAATCGACAACACGGAGAGAACACATGAAGACTGGTTACACTGCACCAACAGAACTCATCTCCTCTTGTTGTACTTATTTCTTCCCCCACGTCCACTAGGTTTAAGTCCATGACCTTGTGCTAATTCTTCCTCCTTGATAAAGTTGTCAGAATCTTCATCGCCTACAAAATATGTACTGATATTCTCTACTAGCGCTAAAACAAATGCGGTTGATAAAAACCGTCCTTTCGATGTTACGTCAGCAGGTTCATTTTCAGCTATTTTTTTTTCTACTTCACCCAAGGACCGCATTAACTCCTTCACCCCATCCAAGGACCAGACTAACAAGTAAATAGTGGCAGCACGAAGGCTGCGCTAGTTTTATTATGTTACTGATGTGTCATAACAAAAGAAGCTCGACACGAGAATAACTTCCATTTACTTGTTTGCCGTCAAAATTTCTTTTTGCGTCATTTCAACAAGCGAATACTTTAAACAGAAAGTACTCTTTCGACAGACTTTCAGTACACTCCTCCCGACGGCTGAACGCCCCAATGTGACTAGGTGTTCCTAGGTGTCGCGCTGCGATGTGCAGCGGGGGCTCCACCCCCCAGCAGGGCCTCCCAAGCTGGAGAGTCCGGCGTTTCCGTCAGGGAGCCCAGTTAGGAGCAAACCAATACTAGGATCCACCGTCATTACCACCGTCCTGATATCGAACTAGTCGCATGGTTGCAAATCTGCCTTTGGTCCAAACTATTTCCACGATGGCTTAACCTGCAAAAGTCCGAAAAAAAATGGAAATTATGTTGGGGCCAGCACAACCTGTGTGAAGACGGGCCATCCAAGTATCCAAGCAGTATTTCAGTACGTTAAACTCCGAAGTACTGATTTATAGGGAAAATGGAAGAGGACTTCTACATACATCCACTTTAATGAACCTGTCGATAACTTGACATAGTTCCACATAATTAGATGCATTCTATAAAAAACTCGCACTCGCAAGGCATATTTTTTGGCTAACGTTCGTTCTGAGATGCATGTTCACAATAACACAATAAAACCTGAAGATGGCAAACTCACTATCGCTTCTCTCCTCTTCCTCCTCACTTTCTTCTTCGCTCTCATCACTACCACTCGATGGCATATTGTTATCCTCCTCTTCACCTTCATCGTCTCCAGATTCTGCTCCAAGATCTCCTAAAGAAGTTACATGTTAAAAAAATAATAAATAGAGCATACAGCACTCGGAGTTGATCAGTCCCTGAGGGATGCGCTATGCAGTCGACTTTATTAAGCATCGCTGGAGGTGACTAAATGCTTTTACTATAAGTCATGGTAGCCTACCGATGTATCGACCCAGTGCTGCTATCCTCCCAGACAACTCCGGTGCCAATTTACCGACGTCGGAGGGATGGAAGACTTGGTGGGTCAGGGGCGTGGGAATTGATCCCATGTGTATTGCATGGCCCCTCTAACCACTGCTCTACACGTGCTTCTCAGGAACAAGAAAACTTTAATTGAATGAAAGACTAACTAAATTCAATCTCTCCCTCCTCTTGTTCGTCATTTTCGTTTATCTTCGCGTGTTCGGGCAATTCATTCCTTTCTTTAAGGCGACGGGCTTCATCTGGAGTATACTTAAGAATCACATCACCCTGAAAGCTCTCAAAGTTGTAAGTATATTTGGCTCAAAACCGCTTATAAGGCATTCATAACGTTCAAAACTCAGCAAACCTTGTCGTCTTGATAGTCTCTGAGCCCAACCAGAATAATATCCCCTGTATTGATCCATACTTTCTTTCTTAGTTTTCCTCGTATGTGACATACTCTTTGTTTTCCATCGAAACAAAATGCCAACACCCGTCCATTACCAAGCATTTTAGAAACCTGACCATACTCTACAAAATCAAATAGATTTCTTTTCCTCTACAGTGATGTATGAAGCAGACGGAATGGAACCCACCTTGTCCAACATCTTTAGTGTCTAGTTCACGCTTCATAAAATCATTCTCATTCTTTCCTCTTCTTCTGTTCTTACCTCCTTTTCCCTTATTTTTAGGCATTACTTAACTGTAAAAAGGTTGTAAACGCTATTGACAGGTAGATCAGAAAATTAAACAATCAGAAAACAAATACATGACTTTAACTGGAGTAATACTCGAAATACAAAACATAGAAAGTCTGAAACAAGCGGATGAAGGGAACGCATTGACGGGTATTCATCATAGGAAATAGTTGCGACCACTCAGGAACCGCAGAAACTCGTCCGGACCCGCATACCAGGTGTAGATAGGATGTTATTTATAGCGCTGTATACAACAGTAAAGAACAAACACTTACCGTAGAAACAGCTAATCTTACTTATCTAAGGCACTGGGAGAATTGAGGTCCTAAGTGCTTAACCCTAACTCACCTAACGGCTAGTGAAAAGTGCAAATCAAAAACTACAGCGGGCTTGAAGAATTTGGAAGCTTCGCGAAATGTGTTCCCATTTTTCTCTAGTGCCAGATCTAAAGCGGAATCGTATTTATCCACGATTATGAGGATATAATAGGATCAATAAGCAAATCGATTTGGTTTGAAGTCATGGAAGCGACTTTTGCCCGCACCAAATGTGCTCTCGACACCTACTCGAGCAGAACCGTTGAAAAGTTAACCCCGAATATGCACAAGATCTATGGAGAAACCTAACGAGCTACTCGTAAGTACCTCTTGATCGAAAACAATGAGCAGATGCTTAGTAAGAAAAGTGTTTTCTCAGTATTCATCCAGCAATGGAAGTGTAGGATTGTAGGATATTGCTCAGGTAGGTGTTAGGACTAAGGTGGAAGTTACTATTGCACGCTAGAGACACTTTACAACTAATAGGACTAAGAGTAGCACGTTTTATCTACCCTAGATAAATCCTCTGCCACCTTTTTTTTTCTACGTTCTATCGATTTTCAACCACGTCAATCGCCACCGCTGTACGAGTTTTCCCACCAAACGGGAATTGCCTAGAATTCGTGCGCTAAATGCACGGCACGTACCGCTCGCGTTCATTGTTTGGTCGTTGTCCAGAAGGATTTCCAACTTCTTTCACGTATAGATTCGGTTAGCAGTACTATATGGACGGCACTGTTTGTTTTCGGAGTTGCCTTTTTCGTCGTTTTCTCTTTCAGCAATCGCGAGGTTGTTAAACAGCATACAATTACTTCCATACAATAACACACATACAACACAATCGTAGCTGACGTTTCGGCAGAATCGCCTTCTTCAGAGCCTGGAGGAATTGTCTTTTTCAAGTAAATGCTTGGACCGGCTACACTAATGACCTTATATCTCTCTGGTGTTTTTCGTCTTATGCAACCTATTTGTTTTATCAGAATTTCCAGGTCTTTATAGTAAGATAGAATTGGTTTTCTTAAAATTTTCTAAGTACTTTGCTTGTAGTGAATGTTGAGAAGTTGATGGGCGACTACCAAAACCCATCGACTACCGTCCTGCAAGCAGAATCGGACGATATTGGAGCTATTCAAGAGACCGTTGTTCAGGACTCTTTAACAGGAAACGAAAACCCTTATTCTAGTGTACTTCTTCATTATCTTTGTTGCTTTATTACCAGCACCGCTAAAAGTTACGATATCGATAGGATTCAGATGAGTAACATTTTCATGACTAATATTGTTTTGTTTCTATCAATACTAAATATTGCTCCCAGCGGTTTATCCCCTTGTCGTGACTGGGAGGTGTTTCTGGATGTTGGGCTAGGATGTACAGCGGAGGGATTCATCCCTCGGCAGGGTCTCCCAAGCTTAGAATGAGTACGGGATTTCTATCAGGAAGTCGAGCTAGGAGTAAATCAATAGCAGGATCCACCACCGACTTGGTATTAAAGTGATCGCATGGTAGCAAATCCTCGTCTGATCCACAAGGGCAGCGACTGCCTATGGTAGTGACGACCTGAGGACTCCAAGGAATCACAATGGCTAAACCAGCAAAACTCAAAAAAGCTGGAAATTATTCTAGGGCCCGCACAACCAGTGAGGACGGGTCATCCAAGTACCACTAAATATCACAAATTGCTTACTTGGATATTGGTCCGACGTTTCCAGCAGAAAGCCCAGTTAAGAATAAAGCAAGAACAGGATCCGTCATCGTCTTGGTGCCGGTACCAATATCGCTAATTAGTGAATTTAATCGACTTTTATGTATGTCTATCGATGTTCAGTTTGGTATAATAACAGGAATTGATCTTTCAGGTCGGTGTTGGTCTTCTCCTTCTGTTCCTCCTCGGTTTCTTCTGTGTTTGTATTGCCATTGCTTGGAAGTACTACTCACCTGTGATCATTAACTTTACAATCAGAGAGCAACAGGAGCGTGTGTATAGAAGGGGCGAAAAGGGAAGGCAAAAGAAAGAAACAAGTGAGTTTTTTCTGCTAGTTTTAATTTGCTTCATAGAAAGAAGTCTTTTACAAGACTCCCACTCTATCGTTTCGTCTTTTTGCCCATATTTGTCCAATTAGTTACAGGCAAACTTATCGTTAATGATAAGTGCAGTCTTCAATGTACAGCTTGCAGAAAAATTCGTATTCTTTACTAGCGAAGGAAAAGTTATTCGAATTCAGTTCTATTAGAGCGACCGTGTTCACCCTCTTAAGTGCTCTCTTCACCTCTCACTACCCGTTTTTAGTCTCCTTTTCTTCTTGCGCAGCAGCTGATTATGTTTATGTCTTTTCACTCTGATGATCCTCATAGATCTATGGACTTTTGTGTTTTCATTTTGATAAACAAGAAGAAATGACGTATGCCTACTCTAAACGATGTCATAATTGGATATCAAAAAGGATTTGTAACAAATTGTTGCATGGCTGAGATTTTATGAAGTCTACTAAAAACTGATATGGAGCCGAAAATGCAGCATAAGAAGCTGTAATCAGAATACAAATGAAAGACAAAGTGTTTGCTTTACTTGCCAACTGTTCACATTTGGTCCATGAGTCGTCTAGCACATCCTGATCACTTTAACGAATACCTTCGCATCAGCTGTTGCTTCGTTTGCTTCAGAAATCGATTAAGAAATGGATGCATTCAAGAACTTTTTGAAGAAAAAGAAGGTCGATAAGCATTTTAAACGGACCGGACCAGGGCGAAAACTTGACTCAAGTGACGGTGCTGCTCCTAGTATAGTGACGGGCGCTAGTCAAGTGAGTTGTTTAGATTTTCCTTTAGTTTTTGGTTTATTCAGTAGTATTGTCGTATTACATTCTCATGGTTGGTTTCAATTCTAATTTAGGGTGGAGGAATCGATCGCATTGCTGCATCTGATGTCGCTGCGCAGGCAGCTCTGAAACGCCTTTACAAAGCAGAACCGCAAATTAGCAGCAGTCAGAAAAAGATTCAAATGATTGTAAAGTCATATCGTTTTTGTATATGTTAGCTTATTTTTTACAAGAGGAAATAGGTGCCTCTATTTATTGCCGATGTGACATTCTTAGTAACTACGTGAAGTGTTTAGGCACAGCGCGAGTTGGAGGAAGAGAGGCGTCGAAAAGATGCGTGTAATGATCTTCTGGAGCTCAATTTGGAGGAGAAAAGGTGATAGATTTCAACGGAAATGGACTAGACTAGAAATTGAACACTGTGATAATTATTCCTCTATTAAACATTACTCTACAAAGCGAGAAGTTTGTCGGGTGGTCGTTATTTTTTTATTGTGACTTTTTTCAAAGAACAGAAACCTATTTATGACAGCGAATTGGTTACGTTTTTCTTGAAAACGGCATTGTGGAATGGCTTGTATTCCTCAATGCAGTTCTATTCCCTTTTTGCAGCAGAGCTGGTCCTGAAATTCGGGAATTTGAACATGCGGATGTTATTAAAGGCGTCTATTTCACTTGTGAATTACTCGGGGAAGACGAGGCATTGACGAAAGCTGAGGTGCGTTTGCCTTGTGCATTTGGCTACCTCTATGAAATGTAGATCAAAAAATTCTATTTTAAATTTTCTTGCTTTCAAAAAAAACTTTATGACCTCGTTCCAGCTGATGCAAGCAATTGAGGAGTTTCTTACTTCACAGTTGTTATGTGTTGATGAAGACACTGTAGTTCCCGCCGTGCTTCTCCTCTATTCATTGAATAAGAAACAACCCAAAGAGGTTAAATATTTGACCGAGTTTCCGAAAGTGCTACTTAGCTTGGTGTCGAATAACCAACCTCATTTCTTTTAGGTTGCCATTGAAACTATTGGAAAATACCTCCAAAATATAATTGAGTATCCTAACGAGCCTAAATACAGGAGAATACGATTGTCTAATAAGGCATATCAGGTAGTTACTCTCCATCGCTATGACGTACTTAGGTCTAATGATCCACTTGTTAATATAGGAGCGTGTTGCCAGTGTGAAGGGTGGGCCTGAGTTTCTAAAGTCTGTTGGTTTCGAGGAAAGGTTAGAACCATTAAAGCACGGCGATCCGCCGGAGCCTTTCTTGGTTATTCCCGAGGAAAAGGTCAGCGATACTGGTCGCCTTGTTGCGTCGCTTTCTCTGCTTCGAGACGGTCAAAGTGTACCTATCAAGGTGTCCCGTCAAACAGTGGTTAGTTGTTGCGTATATTACTGCATATATTTTACAGTGAGACGAATAAGTGCACCTAACATTTTTATAAGTGACTTTTGTAGGAATAATAGTAACATCTTGCTTTTACATTTCTTACTTATTTCCGTAGCTTATAGATTTATCTGCTTCGTGAGAATGAGCGTATTTACACACCTAAATTGCCCAACGATTTCTTCGATCTGACCGTTGATGATATTCGTCGTGAGCAACAAATGAGGACAGATGATGTCGAGAGAGTTAGTTTTTACAAAAAAATAGAAAATTGGCAAGTAAGCATGTTCTGACGTCGTGTTGACGTTGGAAAACCATTGCATTTTGTTTTCAAGCATTTGTCTTTGTATGCTGTGTTGGAGCGCGTGTAGCGCAGCGATCGGAAGCGCCCTGTAATACACATGGGATCGATCTCCACGCTGCAGGCTCACCAAACCTTCCGTCCGCCGAAATTGCTACCAGACTTGTCTGGGAGGATAGCATCACTAGCTCGATACATCGGTAGGTCACCGCGAATCCCTGCATAGGCCAGATATGCATTCAGTGATCTCCAACGATGCTTAACGAAGTCCAATGCATGGCGCATTCGTCAGGAATGGATCAACGCCGAGAGCTTTTAGAGCTTTTTTCCTTTGTGTTGTCGCTTTCAAATATTTATGGTTAGATTATCATCGTTTTTCAAGATCTCAACATGAGTGAATCGGTGGATTTTTGACCGATTACAACGGAGCAAATTCCAGTGCTAATTTCTTGGTAATTGTATTTGATAACTTTCAGATGCTTACGTTGCGTACTCGGGAGATGAGGGATAGGGACGCCAAACAGCGTCAGTATTCCTATAAATACGCTTTAGTACGTATTCGCTTACCTGATAGATACGTTCTTCAAGTATGTGTACCTTCTTAGCACGGTGCATACCTAGTACCCAAGCTGATATTCGGTTTATTACATTTCAGGGCACCTTTGGTTGTTATGAGCCGTTTTCATCTGTGCAAGAGTTTGTTGCAGAGCACCTTTCGAATGCTGCATCTCTGTTTTCTCTCTGTGATCCTGGGAGAGGATCTGAGCCTATAGTGGATCTAAGGAAGAGTTTAGCAGAGTTAGGATTGGCTCCTGCTGTGGTGCTTCATCTAGATTTTGATGAACCCATTGATGGACCGAGCTTATCTCAGAAATATATTGACGCTGCTATTCCTCTCACGAATAACTAACTAAGTTGCTCCTATCTTCTCTAAAAACTAGAAACGTCTTATCTGAAGAATAAGATGGTTGTTTGAGTGAAGAGTTCATTCCGACTTGCTTTTTTAAGCAACAAAATAATTGTACTAGGTTGTGTTTCTATTTGTATAAGTTGCTTGCTATAGTACATATGCTCTGTGCTTTTTATCCTTTGAGGTATCACTCAGTTGAAGATATTGACTGTCATTATAGCAACGCTTCACCATCTTATTAGACTCTGGTCACACTGGTTCTTACCACTGGTTTGTGGATTGCTACTCGTAATATGAAGTTTTATTAATTAATGTAGTAGTGAAATCTATTAGGAAATCTCTCCATGTAGTATTTGAACTTTGTTTCTTTCAACCACAATGGCGCTGAGATATTTGCAAAACTCCGGACCCCAAATGTCTGTGGTGAGGACGAACGCTGTAGTACCCTTTCCGGAGGCCAAAGCGTTCACCTTCACACTCTGCGGATCCTTCATTTCGTGTCTCTCAGCTAGTTTCTGTTTCTTTGTTTTTTTCTATCTTATTGCGTTTTCAAATTTTATCCCACTAGATAAATGACGAAGCGACCGACACATGACACGGTCACACTGACGAAAATTCCAAGGAGGGATACTGGTGAGCTTTTTTGCAGCAGTGTGATTAGTGCCGAACTTTGCCTTTTGGAGTACAAGTGTAGTTACTCATTTAGATTCCTTGTTTCTCTTTAATACTGGGACACAAAAGCCACAAATAGAGCCAGTTAGTGCATCTAAAATCACTAAGAGGTTAGTCGTTGATCATCTAATGAGAGTACGATTTGAAATTGAGGTAGGAGCTTAGATGCCATACTGGATAGAGTTGTGACATTGCCAAATAAATGATAATAGGATCTGACCTAGGATCTGTTGTTCAGGAGTATTGAAAGCCACTGCATAACTTAGCATTATTTTTCTCCTCTACATACTTAATCGATGAGAATTCATAAAGCGGGACTCTGTCTAAATTCTTTAGAAGGTGGACATTGATTTCCTTTCCATTTTTTTCTCCTCTTCAGTCCTTTCCTATGTTAGTGATTATTTGGAAAACACCGACGTAGAAGTCTGTGTTTTAGTAAATAATATACGGCTATCGTTACAAATTATAGCATTTATCTGTCAAAAATCATTTAGCTGTTCATTATTTTTGTTTGCTAGCAGCTATTCACCGCCTCTTGGGTGTTGGCCTGTGATGTACAGCCTGGGGATTCATCCCCCAGTGGGACCTGCAAAGCTGAGAAGGAGTCTAGCGTTTTCGTCAGGAAGCTCAGCTAAGAGTGACCCAATGGTAGGATCCACCACCGCTCTCTCTGATCCACAAAGGCGGCGACTGGCTGTGTTGGTGACGATGTGGGGCAAACTTTCGCTAGGCTGACCTGGAGATTTCAGAAAACCACAGTGGCTTAACCAGCAAATCTCCGAAAAGTGGTGATTGTGCTGGAGCCCGCACAACCCATGAGGACGGGGCGCTCAAGTATCAAGTGTATCGGTAATCACTACTAGCTGTCTTTTATATTATTTCAGGATCTGCTCCTTCATTCCAAAAATAGCAGCTGCAAACCAGTCATTGGCAGAGGGATCCAGGGGTGGAATAGATGTTGACGTGCAAAAGGTGGCAAACGATACAAGCAGCAGTGATGAGGAGGATACAAGCGACAGAATCTATAGTGACGATGTCAGATTTCTGAATATATCCACCTTCAATCTTGGCTCTTCTTTCTGTATTTTTAGTTCGTGAATTTACTTTTAAGGAAGCAAAGTCACGCGTAGAATTCGATCTAACTCTCTTTCGTGCAAAGCAATCAGACATGAATGGAGAGGTGGAAATCCCGCAAGATGTAGAAGCGCTGCCTGAGGGCTTTCGAGAAGGTGGTGGATCAAGTTATGATGATGACGGTGTACGTGTGGCTAAAAAGCTGGTTGAGGAACTGTGATGTTCAGAGTAACTAAATTGATGGTTTTTCTTTAAACGAATTCTGATTGTTAATCGTATTCCTTCTGTGATATACGGGAGCGTTGTTACCACTTTTACCTTAGTGTTCGATTTCTCCGCGTGAGCTCTGTTTAATTAATGCTTCCTCACCATCTATAGTCTAGACATGCATATGTTATTGATGATCATTAAAGGTTCTCATCTACATACTTCCTTCATCTTCCGGAAATTGAGCACGTGATAATGTTGGCTGTTGTTTGCTAGTTTTTCTTCATTGTTGTGAATTTGGAAGAGTATTGAAGGCTTTAAAATACATTGCTTATTGGAATCGCTAGCTGAGATGTTTGTCCCTTGCTGATACATCTACTTGAGCTTAGTGGTACAAGTGTATCGTTTAATACATTGGCAAAGATACCTATTTTTTCTACTAGTTGGTCAAAGTTCCTGTCTTTGAATTGGGCAAGAGTTCTTCATGAGCCTCCTAAGTGGGGGTAGTTCCTAGAGAATTTTGAACAGCGCGTTGTGCAAGTTATGTGGCAGGGAAGACCTGTAGATCTGATACGGAAGGTTGTTCAAAGAAAGTCCACACCGCAGAAGAATTGACAGCAAATCCAAATTTATTGAAGGCTGTTGGCATAAGTTGGTCAAAATTATAGGCTTAAATGCGAGTTTATTAGAGTATGTCCAGAAAAAGTAGCCCAGTGAGGCTGTGTTCTCCTTTTTGTCTAAGACCACTTGAACCTTACTTTTCATGCGTCTGCTAGTACCACAGTGTAATGTTTAACTCGAATCGGCGCTAATAGTTTTTTGTTGTCATAGCCGGCTTTACCAGAAACGGCTGCACAAATCACCATTGTGGGCTTCAGTGGGAGGGATTGCTGTTGCTTTCCTGAAAATGACCGTTCCTTTCTTCCGAAAGGGCTCCTTGCATTGTTAACTTATACAGCTCACTTATTGTACATGTGTCATGATACTGGAAACTTGGATACTTGGATGACCCATATTCAGTCGTTATGCGGGCCACAGCATAATTTCCACTTTTTCGGAGTTCTGCTTGCGTAACCGTCGTGTTACCGCGGAGTCCCGATGTCAGCCTAAACAAGTTTACCCCAGGTCTTCATCACCACAGGCAGCCGAGTCCTTGTGGATCAAAGGGAGATTTGCCACCAGACGACTTTGATACCGGAACGGTGGTGGGTCTGGGTATTGGTTTACTTTTAGCTAGGCTTCCTGATTTAAATTCCGGACTCCTTCAGAGCCTGCGCGACTGTTACAAGGACGAATCGTTCCTCTGTGCATCGCAATCCGATGCATAAAAAAACCTCCCAGCCACTATGAGGCGACAAACCGTGGAGAAAGTCCCATAACACTGTAAATGATAATGGCTTAGTAGGTACATATTTAGGAGGGAAAGGAAATAACATGTGAGGTTTTGGGCGATTAGGTCTGTACCTTCTTACGTATTGATCAGCTACTTCTTGTTTACTTTTAGGAATATTCAGATACTGACATTGCAGCCCATTGCGTGCCCTCGAACGATCGGAATTCGCTTAGGAAATAGAATGAACTCCACCATAGCTGCTGAGCTTGACGTCCGTGCTTTGGAGAATTTGAAAGATGTCTATGGAGATCTGGCCCAGGTTCCAGTTCCGTCATATGGTCGGATCCAATGCTGTGGAAAATTGATACAGGTTCGCATTGTGCGAGTTGCTACTCATGTTGTAAAACTGATTTCGTTCCCATTACAGGTTTCTTCCGTGTGGGACAACCCAGCGCCGCCAATGAAGAAAACCACGAGGGCTCAGCGTTCATCTGTCATTGAAGTTTTAGCTGATACAGGAGAACTACGCGTGATCTCTACTACATCATTGCCGTTGACGGTTTTTGAGTGGGTTATCCAGGGATTGCAAAAAAATAGCCGATTTATTTCCAACTACGATGAATCGATTTTTAGATCTCAATCGGTCACCTTTTCGCCTTCAAATTCTATGGTGGCTCAGCTTATCACCGTTGTCGATGGTAGTGACAAGAAACAGTATCTAAAGGTGGTCATATTGATTTTGTCCCTTTTTGTTTCATCGTAGTCACAAAAACAGGCAGTTACTATTACAAGAAATACAACCGCAAGGATGTTGAGCTTTGAACAGAACTCTGAACTTCAGATGGACTACAAACCTGCGATTACCAAATGAATAAAACTGATGTTTTGATTTATACTATACCTTAACTTCACCTTAACTGGGTGGGTTCGTTTCCGATTTTTCCTCCTCAATCGTTTCCGTTCAGAGGTTAGTCATTCCCGTTAAGAGGTGATTGTTGGTAGTATCGATAGAGTAAAAAACTGATTGAGAGAAATGCGAAGCAAAAGCCTCGATTAGTGTGTTGGATAGCACGTGGTCCGCCCGCCAAGTGATCGCTGGTTTGAAGGCCACCTCAATTTTCGAGCTTTTGTTCATATCTCATCCTCCCAATGGTTGTATTTCATATTGTAACCTGCTATGAAGAAAGGAGTAGGCAATGAATTAAAATTAAGTCATTCTGATTACTACAGTAAGTTTCAAGAACTATCTTAGGTCTTCGATCAGAACGAGAACATCGAGGTTTTGTTCTCGGATTTAAGTGGGCAGAAAAAACATGGCATTGTTTACGGAGAAGGATCTGGTGAGTTTTTTTTTTGCTGTTTTTTAATTATGCAAGAGAAACAACCTTCACTACTTTCATCTCCACTATTACAATCTTTCTGGTCCCAAAACTTGTGGATGCTATCTTGTAAGATTTTTGTAGAAATTTGCATTCAGTATGATTGTCGATTCATTCATAACACTGCTTATTTTTATTTTTCCAAGCCATCTTCATACGACCACAATGCCGCTGAGAATTTTGTAGGACTCCGTACCACAGGTGTCTTTGGTGGAGATCGAGCTCGATATTACCCCTTTCGGGTGCTAACTTGTTCACCACCACACCCTACGGCTTCTTAGTTTCGCCTTTTTCTCAGCTCTGTTTTCTTCGTACAGTTCTGAACAAAACAATATGATATAGTGTTTAATTAGTTGTGTTGCCTTTATGTTTATTTCAGCGGATTTATTCATCTTTGAGCATTCGACTGAGTTTGCTTCGGTTAGTAATGACTGCCGGTATTTGCACTGAGGTAGATAACATTGCTTTTTAATAAAGTTTTACCCTTTGTTCCAGCTCCTTTTGCCACATTGGCGTTTTCTCATGGTGAAGGACACGTACTGTATTGTGCTGAGCGATTTACGAAGGCAGCGCAGTATTTTGACGCCGACCTTGAGTGGGACAATGACGAGAAGATTATTGAGAGCAAAGTGGTCAGTTGTAAGATCGCACTGGTGCTGTTTACGTGTTTTCTTTATTCAACGCCAATACAAACGAAATCTAGGGAGATAGGAAACTACCTGAGAGATATGCGAAACGAAGGAACTGCATGGTGTGGTGGTGAACGCGTTAGTTCTCAGAAAGGATAATAGCGTGTTCGATCCCCACAGCAGACAGCTGCTGTTCGGAGTTTCACAAATATCTCAGCATCTTTGTAGGGAGATTTGTGAAACATTTTCGTAGATTGCAGGGAAAAAAATACGAACTTCGACAATCTTGGGGTGAGTCTTGCCCTGACGTGACACAACCAGTGCTCTGTATTGTGGACATTTCATCTGGAACAGTAACTGTTATCGACCAAATTCCGAGTGGAATATCTCCCTCATTTGTAGGCTTTTCTTTCTCTGTCTAATTTCGTCCGTCTATCGTAAGGGAAATAGCCATACTTTTAGTCACTATGGGCTCCCGACGATGCTGGAATTGTTTTCTTTGGTCTCCATGATTTGCCGTTCAGATTGGGGAGAACAGCCTGCAACAACAGACCGTACGTACTTACTGTTACTGTCATGTTCATAGAGGCGTGTGTAGCGCAGTAGTCGGAGGCGCTCCGCAACAGATATGGGATCAATCTCAGCACCCCAGGCTCACCAAGCCTTCCATCTTGCCGAGGTCGGCAATTTGGTAACAGACTCCGTGAGGGTAACTTCACTGGCTCGATACATCGGTAGGCCAGCGGGAATCGTTGTAAAGGCCAAATATGCATTCAGTCAGCTTCAAAGATGGTTAATGAAATCGAATGTTTGGCGCATCCCGCTGGGATTGATCAACGTTGAGAGCTTTACCCTTTTACTTCTTATTTATCATGCTCTTTATTCCACCCAAATATGTTTTCGAAAACGATGTTCTGTGCTTCTTTAGAGGTGCATTGTACTACTACAATTTGAGTTCTGCAGAACTCCATCTCATTGGAACAGAAAATGTTGCTGCTGAGTATCCATCGTTCTCTCCCGATGGAAGAACGCTAGTATATTTCCAACGAGCAGCAGATGGTCCACACCAATCTGTGGTGGAATGCGTCAAGGTATGCGACTTTTCCTTGCAGTGTTATATTTAACTCAGTGCATGAATTTGAAAGAGAAAAGAATGAAAATAGATGCAATTTATACCTGTCGAAGTGCTCAATGGCTTTTGAGGTTGGAAAGAATGGCAAATGTCATAGACATATCTGTGATTTGTAGGCGCCATGGCCATACGACGGATCTCCGCCATCCGTCATAGTTCCAGTTGTGCAAGAAGTAGAACATCCTTGTCAATTTCCTGGTCTGTCATTTTTGCAAACCGTTCAACGATGTTGGGCTTCGAACGACCGTTTCATCCTGGGAACCGCTTGGAGAAGCAAAATGGTTTTAAAGGAGATTTAGTGCTTCTAATCAAGGATGCGTTGAAAAAACTCTTCAGGAACTCATAGCAATCGATGTTTCCAATGGTAAAGTAGACAAATTAACCAATCACGGACAATGCCATGGTTCATGGAAAGTGCTTGATGTTGCCGACGACAAAATTCTTGCTGTGGTATCTGCTCCTAATCGACCTCCCGCATTACTTTTGGGGACGATTCCTTCCATAGGACAGGAGATTACGGTAAGAGAAAGTTTTGGTTTAGATTTCGTCTTTAAATGCGTAATACGAAGAATATCCTTCTAACAATTCATGGGTGATTGCTGATGGCACTGGTAGATAAAAAACAATCTGAGAGAAAGGTGAACCGAAGGATGCGCATGGTGTGGTGGCGAACGCGTTAGCTTCCGGTAAAGGTAACAACGCGTTCGTCTCCTTCCGCAGACATTTGTAGTCTGGAGTTTTGCAAAAAAAAAACTCGCCATCTCTGTGATTGTAATGTCCGTATAATTCAGTAACTTCATTTTCATGTGGTATGGACTCGTCTTGATAACTGCGCAGTAATTGAGAAACGTAAGCATCTTCTCAACTATTCGTGGCAACTCGTTGGCTTCCAGCGTGGAGGTGACATTCATCATGACACTTTTTAGCTCACAAATCCTTTCGTTTCAATCCCATCCTGTTTTTTTTTTTTTTGAAAAACGCATCCTGCTTTGATAAATTTCGGTGTTAAAAGTAACTGGCTGCAGGAGATACGCCATATGAAGGGGTGTTTATGTTACCTAATGAAGGCGAATCAGTACCGTTGGTTGTTGTTCCACATGGTGGTCCACATGGAGTCTCTGTGGCAGGGTACGTCTTAGAATCTTCCTTAAGCTTTCCACTTGGTGAGAATTATAAGTTTTAGTTGGCCATCTCGTACTGTATCATCGTTGGTAAACTCCGGATATGCTATACTAGCGGTCAACTACCATGGCTCTGTATGTAATTACTTAAAATGGGAATTGCTAGTTATTCCTTTCCCTTCAAAACTAGAGTTATTTTAGGTTGGTTTCGGAGAGAAATTCATTCGTTCACTTCCTGGTAGATGTGGTGATCTGGATGTCAAAGATGTCCATGTAAGTATTGAGTGAGGATACTCTAACGGCCATCGATTTTTTCTACTTAGATTTTAAAGTTAAGCGTTGTCTGATGTATTTCAGCATGCAGTAATGACAATGTTGGATGCTGAACCTCGGTTGGATCGACGTCGTGTTGTTCTGTATGGAGCATCTCATGGTGGTTTTTTAGTTTCGCACCTCATTGGACAATATCCGGTCAGTGATAATCCTAATCCTAAGCCTTAGCTTATTGAGGGAATTCCATATTCAAAACGTAAGGGGCAAACGAATAGAAGGGTCTTTGCGTTCGAGCTTATCATTATTGATAGTCTTAACCCTACGGTGGTTCCACTTTTCTTCAACTATTTTCTCATTTTTTTAAAACAACAGATGTCGTAAGTACTCATTTCACCAACCAATTTGATTTTAGGGATTTTACAAATCCTGCGTTGCCCACAATCCCGTAAT
This sequence comes from Angiostrongylus cantonensis, assembly GCA_009735665.1. Lineage (NCBI taxonomy): Eukaryota > Metazoa > Nematoda > Chromadorea > Rhabditida > Metastrongylidae > Angiostrongylus > Angiostrongylus cantonensis. The sequence continues at coordinate 427,732 of MQTX01000140.1, read as the reverse complement.
CAACATGCTTGCTATGTACGAAATGACTGACATCCCAGAATGGTAGTTTTAATACAGTTATTCATATTTTGTTCTTGACTAACGTACTCATTTTACAAAATATGAACGAAATACTCGCAAAATAACTACGATCATACTGAGATATTTGTAAAACATCGGACCGCTCGTGTCTGCGACGGAGATCGAACCTTGTTTTCCCCCTTTATTTAAAGGCGGTTATTCACGTTTAGTTCTGGGAAAGGCTTATAACGAGGTTTGATCACCCCCGCAGACACCTGCGGTCCGGAGTTTTGCAAATATCTCAGCATCATTGCAGTTATATTTCACATCATACTCTGCCATGAAAAAGGAGTAGACAGGAAATGAAAAATGATTGGATTCGCAACATATTTTTTCTGAGTATAGCGGCCACTCATCCTTATCGCGAGAACTCCATTGTGTTTCTTTTCTTCCTAACTGTGATCTATGACCATAGTTAGGAACTCCCACGTACGACTTTCTGTTAACCTCGGCATTGATGGAATAATTTTTTCTACTTGTTTTAGCAAACACGAGGTTTACGTACAAGCTGACGTTTCGCTGATTTCGCCTTCCTCAGGGCCTGGAAAGGTCAAGTTACTTGCAATCTACATGGCCAAACACCTCCACAACCAAACAGAGAAAATGCTAAACCAAAATTTCAATCACATTGAACACAGAGTCTTTGCACACTCACCGCTTTCTATGAGCCTTCCACTTAATATGTTATGTGGAGACCAACAGCGCAGTGTTCACATTGAAACGTGATGTGCCTATCTCATCAGAATAACAGGCCTATATACTGCCCAATATCACGCGTGATAATGAGGCATTCCTCCCTGCGGTTCGTTTTCGGATTCTTGGAATTAATCCAGAATGCCTTGAGAATCTTACGCGCTTGTGTTTTCGACTCCTGTTCGAGGATCGTACCCTCTACTTCAAAATCTCCGTTATGTCTCTGCAACCTGGGCGTGCCTAGTGGAGTATTTGGTTTGCGTTTGCCGACTAGGGTGTTCTTTTATATGGATGCAAAGTGGAAACTTTGAAATTTTGGTTTTGCATCTTCTCTGTTTTGTTATGGAGGTGTTTGGCCATGTAGATTGCAGTTGGCTTGACCTTTCCAGGCTCTGAGGAAGGCGAAATTCGCCGAAACGTCAGCTTGTACGTAAATAAAGAAATAAAATAGTTGTGAGCGGTCTAAATTTGGAACATTGGAAGAATATCATTTCCGAGTATAACAGTGTGCACAACACATCTATATTTCGGCTAAGCATCGAAGACGGATCAATTTAGTGTTCTGGTTATAAAATACCGAATGGTTTTGTGTATAATGTTTTATTTTCGAAGTGGTTTTGTGAAGGGGTGTGTATAGTTCCGGTCTTGGTCAAGATGTCCTTTTAGATGCTACGTCGCGGATATGAATAACGAGATTCTCTCTACTAAGTATAGGAGTTTTCTTTTCATTAACTGAAAACGACCTACAGATTTCTAACTAAATTTTCTGGAAAACGACTGCTGGTTTTAATCTACGCTGTCGAATCAAAATTCGAGCTCGTGGAAAACTTGATTATTGGAAATAAACTATTGGAATCTAGTCATCTCGTTAGCAAGGTATAAGTTTACTAATCCCATGATGGGAAAATAGTAGCCTTATGAAGCTCAGGAATCTTCTGAGTGCTATGATTTCATCTGAAAATAAGTCTTCCGAGAATGGACATTCAATTGCCAAGAGGTGTCGTGAATTAGTTGCATAGCAGCATAAAAGGTTTTGTTACTATCAACGTTTTTTCGGCATCAATTTCTTCGTATCTGCCACATATTTAATCGAGTGTCAACAGCAGTCATTTTTTTGAGACAGAACGAGGGAGGCAGATAAACTGAGAGAGGGGGTTAGAGGAAAAAAGTTCTAAAAAGTGGAGAAGGGGATAAAAAAAGGTGAGCGGGAAACAGATGTTATTGTTTGAGATCTGTGAGTCTTCATAGTTACATCGAGTTCACTCGAATGCAGTGGAACATCACGTAGCCTTTGAATGGCTGTCGCTGATGATAGTTGGTCATCCCAGACCATCCTGTTTCCATGTTCCTCATTTCCACCGTGAAAACTTCGAAAATAACGTTGTATTCTGTGGTTATTGATGGTTCCAAGACCAAATTCAACATTGGAATTGCGGAAGGTTTCTGCAACATCACGTTTGGTTCTGAATCCATTTAAAAAGTGCTTTGTCTTAACTTTTTAACTTCTGTTCTAGTAGCCTAAATTGGAAAGAAAGTGATTTGAAAATAAATCAAGCAAGACGGAATTATGAAGCTATGCTTTGTGCGATTAGTCGTTCCATAACTAGAACAAAAGCATAAGACAATTTACACAAGGGATTAAACGGCAACAACGCTGAGATCTTTACAACACTCCGGACCGTAGGTGTCTGCGGTGAGAATCGAACCCAGCATAACGCTTTCCTGGGGCTAACGTGTTCACCACCACATCATGAGGGTCTCTCTTTCCGTCTTTCTCTCAACTGTGATTTAATCTATAGGTGCTATCCGCAGCCACTTGTCAGGACTGAATAGCATTTGTTTTCTGGACATCCTATTATGTTGTCTTTTTAATTCGTTTCATTTGTATGTCGGATGTTCTACGCATGTAGACATTGTTTTCTCTGTAACCAAACATTCTTCTACTAGGATTCATTTCGCTTGCACCAGATGTCCTTCTTCGACTTGGTTTCCTCGCAGTTGACTACAACTGCATTTTTCCTTTCAATAACTTTTTAAGGCGGTCCGCTTCGGCGTGATGGTCTTTGCTTCGTATTCTTGATTCGAAAGATGTTGCTTTAATACACTAGTATGATAAAAGATACCCATTTTTGGTGAATCCTCATTCATGAATGGAAACTTTCTGACAGGTATTGGAAAAATCTTTTAAGGACGTTATTCGAAGGAACAGGTAACATGGGAGACTGGACCAAGACATTGGACGAGAAGCAACGGAAGATGATGTTTGAGAGCTCACCAATTGCTCACGTAGAAAAGGTTTATTTTGTAACTTGCATGTTAGTTCTTTCTTGAACACTTGCGTAGTTGTTGAGTAGGAAGTCGTACAGAGCTTGTTTTTTGTTCCAATGATACTACATGTATATAGTTTAGGCTATCACACCATATTTATTGATAATCGGCGAGAAGGATTTGCGTGTTCCTCCACACTATCTCGGTTTTCTTCGAAATCTTTTGGCTCGAGGAATACCTTGCAAGTTAGTCGAAGCTCAAAATATTTTGTTTATTTTCCATCTTCAGTAGTGAATTACTATTACACATGATTAATTGTGTATTGGTAAATATTATGTTATTGTCATTTTTATTTACACGACCCCCCATGACATCTACTATGCGAGTCCCAGCACTTACACTTCAGTGTTTCCTCCCATACATTATCCACTAGGGTAACCCAAGTTTTACATGTTTCGGCTGCTCCCGGTGAACCTTGTTTTTTATGAGTGCCGTAGGACGCTGGTCGAGTCAAGTATCCTTGCAGTCTTGAAGATAGCCCAAATAGGACGGCCCTGCCCGCGGAGGTTGGGGGTAGGGTCGAACCAGCTCCTTAGTTCCTGATGGACTACATCATTGACCACTCCGTTGTCGTCGTCGTCGTCTCCCTCTCGGTACTAAAATTTCTTCCCTTGTTCGTTATACATTGTATTCCTACACGTTATCGCTGTTGCCTTCAAGATTTGTCAATATTAATACTTCACTTATGAAAATATTTCTATTCAACACATGACTTCAGAAAAAGTCTGTCACTCAAAGGTTGCATTCATCGAACACCTTGTGCGGAAACCAGTAATATTTGCTTTGCATCCGTTCTTATATTTCAGTGCTATCAATAGAGTGCATTTGAGCCGGTTTTTTCTAGAATTTCCAGTTAGTCCTATTAAAGCCTTCCAAGATCTTCAGCACTGGCAATCTCCGGCTTTTTGAATCGGCGAAAGCTCTTTTTTTTCAGACAATCCTAGTGTCAATTTGCGAACCGCGAAAGATGGGAGACTTGGTTGGAAAGAATAAGTCCGTATATCTGTACATACATCTACACCTACTACTGATTTTAATATGTCCTAAATTTTTACTTTTACGCTTCAAATGCCGAAAATTCTTTTTGCAACTTTTGCGGGATTACTTATTTCCTTGGATGCTTCGGCGGCTCGCCTTCACCGGCTATGCGGGCCCCTGTAATTTTTCCATTCTTATCTTTCTCGCGCAATCGTCGTCCATGGTGGTGGTCTGCTTCGAAAATCGTGACGTACGCTAGACTCATTCCATAATCCTGAAATCTTTGCCGTCTGAACGTGCAGAAGATTGACGTTAGCCACCATTTTTTGCTTTTTATATGTAGTAGTTCCGTGATTTCAACTATGGGTTATTATTAGGAATCTTGGTTTTTGTTATTTCATTATTTTTTATTGATGTTTGGAGGTTTATTTTTTAAGTCTAGAGAGAGTCGTGAAACTCAATTCTCTTTTCGGCTTTTAGGAATTTTAGGAAAAGGGAAGGAAAAGGAATTTCCGCTTCTACGTTGTCCTTGAACGGTCACTTACTTTACATTCCTACTTTCGTTTCTAATTTCGGTTTTAACTTCTCTTCGATTCAACTAGTAGGAAGACCAAGCAAAGGGTTCGTCGCCAGAAACACACCACCATCTGATCCATATCGTGGTGAAGACGTGGATACGCCCTTGCAAGGTTACGTCAGGACTCCAGGGAGGACCATGTTGCACAACCAGCAATAGGCCAGCCCCAGCACCCCGCACACTGGGTGCTCCTGTCTATGACCTCAGGAGGTGGGACGACCTGTGAGAGGTCAGAAAATCTCGGGTTGCGCAGGACGTCATTAGAACCGGATCTGACAAACACACGTACGACACGCCATGGAGATTGTTTATTACTATGAACGTATTATTCCAGAACACTCTCTACAGACGCCATTTTCACGCCCTTCTTGCAGCTAGAGATCGCATTAAATTTCATGTGATAGCATTACAAGAAACAAAAATCAAGAAGACCGACATACGCCAACTAAACAACGGGACCTTTGTGATTCGTGGAGAAAAGGTCCCGTCACGAAATGTCGGCGGCGTAGACTTTGTCTTCCGCCCGTCCATTGTCCATCTCGTCGACTCATACGAGATCCTCTCCGCTAGCATAGCCGTCCTCCATCCTAAACTGTCTCATCATAAGAAGATCACTATCATCAACTGCTACTCACCAACCGACGCAGCTGATGAGTACGAATTAAATGCGTTCTACTATCAGCTGGAGGAAGTCATCCGCAATGATAAAGCATATCATAAATTTGTTGTTGGAGACTTCAACGCTAAACTAGGAAAAGCCAACGAGAGCGAATACAGGATCGGAAATTTTGGATGAGGAGGGAGAAATGAGAATAGGACCCGTCTCGGAGGACTCCTGTCAGCAGCACGTCTCTTCCATGGAAACTCGTTTTTCCAGGAGAAAGAAAGCCGCCACTGGACATGGGAGTTTCCCACTGGCGTGACTCATGCGGAGATTGACCATATTCTGGCAAACAGAAGATGCTGCCTAGTTGACACATCGGTAGTCCCGTCATTCTGTGCTGGTTCCGATCACCGCCTTCTTCGTGCGAAGATTCGACTCAGCCGCAAGCTGGAAAAAAAAAACTCTTCATCGACATCGAGAAAAAAGTCTAGCTGTATACGACGAGAACATTCTGAGCGAAGTCCTGTCCAAGCTTGACTGGCAAATTAAAAAAGACCCGACCGAAGACTGCGAACTTCTTGTTGAAGGACTGAAAAGCTGTGCCGAATCCGCCTCAGTTCCTCAAGCATGAAGATCGGATCGCATCTCCATCACTACTAAGGAGTTGCTCGAAAACAGAAGGAAACGGAACCTTGATCCTATTGCAGCACGTTTCACATGGCTATTAATAAATGCCAGCTGCAGAAGAGCTTTGCAGGAAGATCTACAGCGGTACAAGCAGAAGAAATTACTGAAAGCAGCAGAGAAAAGAAGCAGTCTGAAGGAATACCGTTGGGACTTATGTGATTATAATGCTCCGCTTTCAGCCCTGATGAACGAAGATGGGATCGTCAAATCTTTCCGCCATGATATGGAATTAGTAGCAGAAACGTTCTACACCAACCTTTTCCGTTCAACAGTTCCCGCTGGAGAAACACCACCTGGAATTCTTCCGTCGGACGATCTTCCCTTTTTAGGCAGGACGATAGAAAGCATGAAAAGAGGCACAGCTGCAGGACCAGACAATATCACCGCCGATTTCATTAAAGTTGGAGGCCATAATTTACATGTACTTCTCGCAGACCATATGACATCATTCCTTCAAAAGGAAAAAATCCCAAACCAGTGGAGGACGTCGGTCACGGTCATCCTGCCCAAGAAAGGAGACCGAAAGGATCTTCGTAAATGCTTATTAAATGTACTCTGCAAGCTTATCACGCAGATTATCCTTTCGTGCATGTCAAGGACATTGGATGAGGCGCAACCAGTCGAGCAATCAGGATTTCGGAAAGGATTTTGCTACATACATAGACCACATCGAAACCGTGTCCAGGGTCATCCAAGTTTTTCGGGAATACCACATGCCTCTAGTCCTAACATTTGTCAACTATGAAAAAGCATTTGAAAGTATCGAAACGAGTGCAATCGGATCAGCGCTCGTCAAGCAAAGAGTGGATCCGTCTTACATAAGAACTCTGTCCGACTGTTATCGGAACTGTACTACGAAAATACAGCTTTTCCATCGACCTATTACCATGCCCATAGAAAAAGGGGGCTCGACAGAATGACACAATATTGCCAAAGCAGTTCAATACCGCACTGCAGTGAATAATGAAGTCACTCGATTAGGAAGAAAAAGGAATACGTATTGATGGAAAATTCCTATCAAACCTTCGTTTTACCGACGACATTATTACCTTCTCAAAAAGTACTAGCGAAGTAGAGGTGATGGTCAACGAGCTCAACGAAGCGAGGAAAAGGATCGGACTTCGCATAGATCGAAAGAAGACCCAGTTCATGAAATATCCATGGTGCGAAGGAGAAAAAATTGAATTGGATGGCTCTCTTATTGCAGATACCCATCGTAGGTATATCTTAGGTGATCAGTGAGCATGGGAAACAAGATGAAGGGAAACTAGATAGAAGAAGGAGAGCAGCTTGGGCCGCATTCGGGGCTCTCAGAGAAGCCACCAACCAACTGGAGAACCCGAAAGTTCGTGCTCATCTCTTCGATTCTACGGTCCTCCCAGCGCTATTCTGTTATGGTGCAGATAGTGGGTTGATACTTCAGCAATGGCAAGAATTCTTCGCACTACTTAGAAAGCGCTAGAGCGATGTGTTCTGAAATAAACTGGCACTCTGAATATCTTGCCGGAATGCGAAGCTCTGACCTTCGAAATCTGTCACGTCTTCGAAATCCAGGAGAATATTCATCGATAGCGAAACATAGATGGGCCGGTCACATAAGGAGGACAGCAGACGACAGATAAACGAAAAGAACAGCTGAGTGGACTCCAAGAGAATGCAATCGTACCCTTGGACGGGCACCTACACGTTGGGTGGATGTGTTCGTAAACAAAGTTAATCAGCTGTACACGCAGCTGTTGTTGTTTTACAGATCATGGTATGAGACTCGGAAGCGCTACCATGCTCGAACAAGACCACAACCATGGACTACATTTGCGAGATAGAGGAACTAATGTCATATGTGCTGAGGTCCGCACAGCTCGTGAAGACGGACCGTCCAAGTATCCGAGTAAGTAAGTATGTAAGTCTAAGGAGAACTCGTCCGTCCATTATTTGGGTGGTCTTCGAGAAGGATGCTTGGATTTTTTGGAGTTCCATTGTTCCTTTCGTCCACCTGTCTTTCGTTCTTCTTATTACATGATCGCCGTATCTATGTTTTGCTATCGAGGTGTATTCTCCTCGATCCTAAGATGAGATGGATTTCGAAGATCGGAGCCGCGCATTGGGGCTAGAGGTTGTGAGTGCCCGTTAAATTCCAAAAGATATCGCTCAAGCACTCTGTGCATAGTGCGCAGTATTCCTGACGTTTTTGAGATATAAACCCACGTCCCTGCTGCATAGTCGAGCGCTGGAAGGACTGCTGAACGGACTCTTGTAAAGCTAAGTGCAAAGTTTTGGGTCTGCTAGTTGGTTGGTGGCTTCTTTTAGTGGCCTAAATGCGGCTCCTGCTGCTCTCTTGAAAAGTTCCCCCTTCGTGTTGATCTCCATTTTCATTGGACATCCAACGTACGCGTGTCAGGTGCTTTCTATAATCAGAGAAACATTCAGTTCGATTTGTTTATCTTCGCAACATGGCTTCTTCATGAGCTGAGTCTTAATCTTACTTATGCGCTGTCCACTATTTTTTCCGCTTCGTTTTGCTCATTGAGCATCGTCTCTGCTTAAGTGGTGCCGCACCGGAAGATGACGTCACTCCGAAAAACGAAGATTTGATAGGAATTGCCCATTAATACATATGCCTTTCTCGTCCCAATCGGGCGATTTCATTGTGCAACGCTGGGCCAAACAGCTTTGGCGACATTACATCTCCTTTTTGAACCCCTTTTCCTTTGGTCAGGGTAAGTAGTCGGTGAAAAGCTGTAAATTTGTGCTGCAGTTCCAATGACAATCTGCTGTTGTTCGTATATAGAATGAGTTCACCAGTTGGTTGACGAGCACTGATAGTATTGCATTCGTTGCGACGCTGTCGAACGCTTTCTCATAATCAATAATGGTTAGGACATGGGGCAGGCTGTGCTCTCGGCAGACTCCTATGAAGCATGATACGGTTCGGATGTGGTCTATGCATCAGAATCCCTGTTTTAATCCTGCTTGCACATTGTGCCTCATCTAGGATCCTCAATTGGCGCAAAAGGATAATAGTCGTGAACAGTTTGTAGGGCACACTAAACAAGTATATCGGACGGTGGTTACGAGGATCTCTTCGATTGCATTGGGTAGGGTGACATGTGTGAAATCATCGAACATTCTGGAATTTCCTTTTTCTGAATGTAAAATATCATGTGGGATGCGAGCATTACATTAATTTGTGGCCACCGGCTGTAGAAAAATTGGCTGGCGGCGATATTGTCTGGTGCTACGTCTATATCTTTGATCGTATTTCCTTTCGCAGCTGAAACTTCAGAAGGTAAGATCCCACGCGGTTTTTCGGCGACTAGAGCGATCGTTGCAGAGCGTTAAAGGTTGGTGTACAATTTTTTCGTTATCAGTTCCATATCATAGGGCGATCTTTTGGTAGTTCCATCTTCGTAGATCAGGGCTCGTAACGGAACGTTATGGCCACAAAGATTCCGATGGCGCTCGTAGACGGGAACGCCCAGTTTGTCTGGTTACTAAGGCAGAAATTTTGCTGGTTTAGCCTTTGTTGTTCCCTGGAGTTCCGAGGTCAGCCTAGTTGAAGCTTTTCTCAGGTCGTCAACACCTTAGGCAGTCGCCGCCCTTGTGGATCAGAGCGATATTTGCCGCCATGCGACTAGCTTGATACCAAGATGAGGATAGTCCTGAACTTTCGGATGGAATCATCAGTCTTCTGTGCTTGGGAGACCCTGGTGGCGGGTGGATATATAATCCCTCGTTGCACATCGCAGCCCGACACCCAGGATCACCTACCAGCCACGATGGGTCGGTAAACTATTGAAATGCTTGCACAATTAACACAGTAATATCAAATGTATGGACAGAAATGAAATTACTACCACCAGCCACCATAACAAAGATTTATTAACAAAGAAATGCTTTTAAAATATTGCACTTCTCCCTTAGCAAACTCCGGTTTTCTTATTATAGAAAAACTACGTAGATTCACTGATCTGAAATCTGAATAGCGACCTTGTGCACACTACAGCACTTCCTTCATTCTGCTTTATTTCATATCCATCACCCAGTAAGTTCTTTAATTTGCCCTAAGTTCGGCTGCTATCTGTTATTCTTCATGAATATCGGTGGTCGAGCTCACTGTCTCTAGAATCCTAGGTGGACACCGCTAGAGCGTTACCAGGTCTTCTTCATCATGGATAGTCGGTGGTCTTTCAGCATCAGAGCTAACTTTTGCAGAAAATTCTAATACTGTTTCCATGCCTCTTGAGGTATGGGAGGCTTGATTTTTTGTGTACAGGGTTGAATTAGGGATGTAGACACATATGACCTAACCACTTCGTTTCTAGCGCCTGAAGTTTCCAAATTATATGCATGGATTGAAATTACGGAGTTATCGGCTCTGCTGGTTGCTAATGAGAAACCATGCACAAATGTGTTGCTATCAAAATCAACTCGACTAGTTTACCTATTGATGTGCATTTCTACACGTAGCGTGGAAGTGGAGAAGCACTCATTTTACCTAGTGATTTCATAGTGCTTTGAGAACAAAATCTGTATGAAAGGAAAGATACTTTTGCTGCCATCGTCTGATTTCTACCCTGTTTCAATTTGTCCACAGTTTTGGCGAATGTGTTTTCGCCTTGTTGAGTCCTGTTCACGACAGAAATGTTGTAGAAGAATGAAATTATCCCATCCATCACCCCTCAAGGGGCGTAATGTATTGAGTAAAGATGCTTGTATGAACATGACCGGTTCTGTCTTAACAGAATCAAAGGCCTTGCGTTTGTGCGTTTCTTTCTCAGCAATCGCGAGGTTGTTAAACAGCGTGAGTTTACTTCCATACAATAACAGACATACAACGCAATCGTAGCTGACGTTTCGGCTGAATCAGACTTTCTATTAACCTCGGAATTCGTAATCTAATGGTTAAGGTTAATAGAAAATCGGTCTTGGGAGCTGTTTTGGAACTTTGTCGATGGGTCAACTGTTCCATCAGGATAAGTTGGTTTAAATTTCAGTATCGCAGCTTCGATTAATAGTTCTTCGTTTCTGTCCTTAACGTTTCGCAATGATATGGCTTCTATAGCAGTCATACGCTGCGAAAATATTGTTCGCTTTAAACTTCAAGTCAACATATCTCAGCTCGTGGTGAATTTTGTTGGTTTCAAAACAACTGTTTAAATTCACAATTCTTTGCCTACAGTATAAAAGTTCTCTTGTTCTACTACAATTAAATGCTGGTTTTCTGGAGCTCATGACATATAGTTGTTCGCCATCGTCGCATCCTACATGAGAAGATGTTGATCACCAATGTATCGTTTATTTCTTCAGCTGCCACTCGTCCATTAGAAAATTTAAAAACTTAAACTTAAATTTCTTTACCAATTTTTTAAAATAATTCTGAACGGAATTTGTTAAGTTCGAGCGGGCATTGTATACGAATTAAATACGCGACTAAGAAAGTGCTTTCTCTCTATTAGAATACACATGTTTTTTCAAAAGTGTTATTCGTAAAGGTGTCCGTAATTCATGAAAAAAAAGAGAAATCAGAAGAAAACTTGCATTTTAAAAATTTTTAACACATCCCGACAGTGGCAGAGCTCACTGGCACCTTGGAGGACATGGCAATGTCTGTCCTGCTGGACGGAATCCCTCTTGTCAAATTGCTCTTTGCTTTTTGTTTCGTAAGTTTTAGAAACGTAGTTTCACTGCAGTAAAATAGAAGAATTTTTTGTCAAAGACTATTATTTTGTATTGACGTTTTTCTCAAAACGCAGTGTAAGCTCAGTCATCTTTGTTTGGTGTTTTGAGGCGCACCGCTTTCGACTATGTATGAATGGAAATCGAATCACTCGAAGAGTTAAAGTCTTCCCTTATCGCTCTTAAATAAAGATTTGAAAACGTAGCGGATGCTGTAGTGCGTCCAGCTCAGAAGTGGTGTATCGTCTCGTGAATCTTTCTTCTAAAAAACTAATCAAAGCAGTAAGAACTACATTTAACCCATAAAGCCCCGTATGGACACTGTAGTGACCCTTGCGGTCTGCACTAAACGATCGTGTGGACACTATAGTGTCCGTGAGTTAAGTGAGTTCCAGAGCTTTTTTCCCACTGTATTATGTACACTCATTCGATAGCTAATTGAAAGCAGATCGAAGTTGAAGCGATGAGACCTGTAAAGCCTTTCTCTACAATCAACTATTTACAGAAAACCTTCCCAAGAAGTTCGTTGAGCGGTCATTATTGCATAAAATACGTGGATGTGAAGATAGCGAAATAGATTCAGCATGAATTACAAAAACTGCAAAATGCAGACAGCAATGTACATGGACCATTATAACACACAGCGAATAATAACATATCTGACGTTGATACTCATAAAACAATCGAGCAAAGTCTGCTCAACCCCGAAGTCTCTGCGACCGCATCATGTTCGAAACGTCTCAGATCCTCTATTTATTGAGAAGAGATCTTTTATAGTCAAGAACTGCGAAAGTCTGCAGACGACGAAAAATTGCTCGTATTCGGTTGGACCAACCATGCGGTAGGAGGTGTTATGAGTAGACGGTGGCTTCCAAATTTCGGAAGACTTTGGCTGTTTTTCATGTTTAATTGCATGCCTGCCTTCTTGACTTGTTGGTCCATCACATAGTGGTATGATAAAGTTTTATAGAGAAAAACTATGGTAGTGGAAAAGCTAAGGGATGAAGCTTTTGTCGTTGACCAATCCCTAAGGTATGTGTTATGCATTCAACTTCATTAAGCATCATCAGACTTGATTGAATGCATATCTGACCAATCACGCGTTAGCCTACCGATATATCGGGCTCATGCTGCCATCCTCCCAGAGAAGTCTGGCACCATTTTGCCGACCCTAGATGAATTGAGGAGCTGGTGACCCCGGGGCGCGGGATCGAACCCATGTGTATTGCAGGGCGTCTCTGACCACTGCGCTACACGCGCCCATGGTCGTAGTGAGCAGTATAAATAATACATCTACATTTTCTATGTCTTGTAAACAAACTAATGGAGAGAATTTCTTGCAGAGTGCTCACCTATCCATCGTCGTCTCATCGCATTGATGAGGTGGAAGCAGAGATTGATGCATCAGTCAACATCATCAGATGGTTCGAAAAGTCGTTCAAATGACTATCGTGTGATTACTTCTACTAATTTCGTAAATTCCATAGTTTTTCCAAAATCCAATCTCCGTGTTGTCGATGTTCAACTACTTTCTAAGATGAGTATGTGCTCCGTCACTTACATTTTACTCGGATTGTTGTAATTATGCTGGAGGTTACTTGATATAAAATGTTCGAAAGTTTTTTTCCCACTTTTTCGTCGTCCACGGACTCCTCATGTTTAAATCACTGAGTGATGTTCTTCGTTGCTAGTGATGGTCATGATAATGTGAAAACAGTTTCATTGTACGGCTCTACTGGGCTATCACCACAATGATGCTGATATATTTGCAAAGCTTCGGACCGTAGTTGTCTGCGATGGGGATCAAATGAGTTATTACCCTTATACGTGGCTAACGCGTTCACCACCAAACCATGCGGTTCATTTGTCTCGTATTTCTCTATAATGGAGAGTATGGATCACGTAGGGGCGCAGTGGTTGGAGGCGCCACTGCGGCGCGCATGTGAAATGCGCCCATGGCCCACCAAGCCTCCCATCCCTCCGGGTCGACAAATTGGTACCAGATTTGTCTGGGAGGATAGCAGCACTGGCTAGGTACATCGGCTGGCCACCGCGACATTCAATCACCTCCGACGATAATGAAGTCGAATGCATGGCACATCCCTCAAGGATTGATCAACGCCGAGAGCTCTATCTTTTATCCTTTATGGTTCACGTACGAGACATTGATTTAGCCGTCGTCAAAAAAGATGTCGGGGGTTGGTACGCAGTTGCGTCCATCTGTGCGCATTGTATTCAACGGACTTGCACATCGTTGTTTATATCCATATTGGACGTGAGGGGTTTATTCCTGTACTTCACTTGATTTTTACACGACATATGTGTGAGCTCGAAATTGCACTGGTATGTTGTTTTCAGTCCAAAAATTCTGATTCAAGCGACGGATACCAACGGTGGGTGAGTGAGGGTGGGGAAGATGGCGGCTCTAGCAGCTAGCTGTGAGGGTACTGGTCTGAATCCGATGTCGTTCACTGATCAGCATGGAAGTGTCGGTAAGGAAATACGAAGTTACTTTTGCTTTTGCTTTTCTTCAGCTTCTGGATTCTTTCGACATTTTGTTGACATTTCAAGACCGACTTTCCTTTAACCTCGGCATGACTAATCAATATGTATTCTTCCTTTGATAAGCTTAAACACGCAGACATTGAAGCGTTGGCCGAAAAGAAAGAGCACTTGTCAGCCTTCTGTTAGCTTATCAATGAAAGAATACATAGTTCTGTCAACACCAAATAAGTGTTTGAGTCTTCACGAGTACTGTTTTCTCTCTTTTCATTTCCTTCCATTTCACTTTGACTTTTGTCTCTGGTTAAACTATGTTGACAAAAACTTCTTAGATACCATACAAGATTAATCTAACACGAAGTAGACAAATAGTTTTATTCGGCTAACGTTTCAGTGTTTTCGTCTTCATAAGAGCCGATGAATCTGTGGTCAGCTGTAGATCCACTCGTGTCATCGGCGCTGATGAAGACGAAGACTTCGAAACGTTAGTCAAAGTGAGGGTCAGTTTTAAAATTAAAGTTTTTAGATAAGTTAAGCATATCTAATGAGTTCTCTGATTTAGTTCTCGAACGTATGAGATATCAACGAGAAACTGGACGATTCTGTGATGTGTGTATAGTTGTGAAAGACAGACAGTTTTCCGCTCATAGGAACATCTTAGCCTCATGTAGTCCATATTTTGATTCGATCCTTAAGTCCACAAAGGTGACAAAAGAACAGGTATTTTCTGTGAATGTCTTTTTGGTCATGAACACTTTCCATTCACCATAATGCTAACGTTTTCTCCTAGGTTGTTGTCAATTGCCAGCATCCGAAAGCGTTTGAGTTGTTGTTGAACTACATGTACAGTGGGTGTGTCGTTATTGATCGAACTACTGTTGCAGAACTCCTACGGTTGGCGAACAATTTCTTGGTACGTCAGTCTGTACGTATATTTATGGTCGCGCTAGTTAGTAGATTCGATCAATACGTTTTTAAATTTGGTCACTTTTTACTTCGTGGTCCGTCAGTCTGTAGAAGGCATTGCATTGGTAGTATTACTGTTAGCACCTATAAGTTAGGACAAGGCTGAACGAAAGGCGAAACGAATGACTCGCGTGGTGTTGTGGGGAACACTCTAGGCTCGGAAAGGGTAATAACTGGTCCGATCTCCACCGTAGACACCTACGGTCCGGAGTTTTGCAAATATTGCAGCATCATCGTGTTTACTTTTTGAAATTTCCAGGTAACTAAACTGAAGAATTATTGTGCTGAGTATCTTGATAGGTACTTAGATGCAGCTAATTCTCTATCAGTTCGTCAGCTGGCTACGAAATACAATCTTCCTTCATTGCTAAAGGTTAACTTATGATATCATAAGCTGTAGTTTAGCTCATTTCTACCTTTATAAATACCTGCAGTTATTGTTAAATCGGTTTTCAACATTCATTTTCAGGCCGCATCAGAATATTTCGATGTGAATATCAATCGGTGTTTACTTGAGTCTGTCGATATATTGAGATATCCAATGCAACAACTCTTAAAGATACTGGAGGATCCTAAATATCAGGATGTAATTAGTCCTGACGTCTATTTGAAGTTGGTTTGCCAGATAATATTGATTTTCTTAGAAGTAAGAAAAAAAGATGAAACTCTCGGCGTTGATTAATCTTGCAGGAATACGTCATATATTTAACTTCATCAGGTATCATTGGAGGTGGTTGAATGCACATCTGGCTTTTACAATGATTCCTGATGGCCTACCGGTGTATCGAGTCAGTGCTGCTATCCTCCCAGACAAGTCTGGTACGAATTCGCCAATCCTGGAGGGTTGAAAAATTTGGCGGGCCAGAGGCGCGAGGCCCCATGTGTATAGCAGGCCACTTCCGACCATCCCACCACATGCACCCTTGGTTTTCATACTCATCACTGAAAACGGTGTTTTTAAGGCTTATCATTCGCTGGGTTGGAGAAGACGTTCAAGCAAGAGAATCCTCGTTTCGACCGCTTCTTGAACGGTGTCATATAGCTGACGTATCCGATAACGCACTTGAATTCGTTCTTGACTATTCACCACTTCTCACAAAATCCCATAGCTGCAGACATGCGCTGCTTGCTGCAATGTGAGTTTATCACTGAAAAGCTTTCACTACGTGCCTGTAGGCATCATTTTCCTTATTAACATTCTTTTTAAAAAGGTATAAATACAAAATTTCTGGGCCATTTTTACACTGCAGGCATGCCAGTGCCATTCCTATGCCAAAATATGAGCAGCAGTTTCGTACTTTGACGCAACAGTTAGGAGGCGATGCAGCGGCACTACTAGGACCCAGTGTGAATCTAACAACTGGAACCGAAGAGGATTATGAAAATGATTCTAGGTTTGCTTGCATTTTGTGCATTCGTTAACTTTGTCATGAAGAATCATCAAGACGAGTGAGCTTTGTATTCATGTCGTTTTTACGGTTTCATGAGTCATCTACTTTTCATAATTTCTGCATGCATGACATGTTTTCAAACACAGTGAGCCGAAAAATTGTGAGCAACGCTGTAATGCTGAACAATTCTGCACATTAACCACAATGATGCGCAGACTTCCGAAATTCCGGGCCGCAGTTTTCTGCGGTGGGGATCGAGCACACTGCTATCGTTTCTGGGACTAACGCGTTCACCATGACACCGCCTGTACTTCGTTCCGCCTTTCTCCCAGCCGTGTTTTATAGGTGTTTAATGTGTCAGTATTGTTTAAATCAGCTCATTATTGCTGCAATGCATAGATATTTGTTGTAGGTGGTCCTATTAGCATTGTAAGTGTACTTGTTTGTGAAATAAGTCTTTAAGTTTCGAACATGTGGAAGACGAGGAGGAAGATGAACCGCCAGTCGAAGGTCATCCGACAACTAGTGCTGTTGTAAGTCATATGTGTTCTTGTGTGCTCACAGCAGTGTACGGCTCATACATATATCATTTTTTCAGCTTAATACTTCATATACTGAGGAAGGCGTCGAGAAACCACGTCTGCGCTTAAAGATCAATCTAGGATCTGTCCCTTTAGCAGACATTAGCAGAAAAAGGTTTTTTTTTTCGTTGTTTTTTGTTTTGAGGGATCATCATTAGGTGTATGCATGTGGCGTTTTTCACACTTTTATCAAATTCAGATTAGGCAAGAATAAAGGTTTTCGGAAATCGATTAATGCTGTTGTGAAAAGGAGAGGTCGACCACCCAAGAGAACAATCGATAACGAAAGTCGGATTTTTTGTTGCATCGTGTATGCTCTATGTACGTACACGGTTCGCCTGATTGAAAATCCATCTTTTAAGTTCTGCCCATGTTGGACGATGACGAAGTAGATGGAGTCTATGCGACATCATCACTTACTGGTGCTATCACCTACACAGACGAAGATCTCATTGATCCTGATGAAGTAGAAGACGGAGAGGATGTGCATGTTGACGGTGGAGCACATGCTTGCAAATTTTGCAAATTCCTCACCAGTTCAGCTGAGGTTCGGGATTTCTTTTATGCGTTTATTACGTTAGCGTTTAATTTTATGATTCTGTTCGAAAGTTCATTTTTTATTGTCCTTCAAATCCTAGCTTTCAGGAACTTCAGAAACATCGAGCTCGGCAACACAACCGCAATACCTTATATATGTGTCAGCTGTGTGATTATGAGGCCGTTTGGAGTAAATCATTCTACGAGCATTGCCGCGAGCATTGGGTACGGTTTCTTTCATGTTTACTTTTTCACATTTGAGTAATTCTTTATAGCCTCAAGCTCCTTATTCATGTGATCAGTGTCCATTGGTAGTGAAGGAGTCAATACAAGAGCTCTTAGCCCACCGTTTGTCTCACAGTAAGTTCCATCAAGATATGATGTAGTGCTTGACCCAATTTAACAAAATAGGGACTCCATTTTTAGCAACTGAACGCTTCTTCAAGTGCCTCGAATGTGGCTTTCGGGCAAGATCAAGAACTCAGCTATGGGCACACGAACGAATGCATAGCAGTCTGGATGAAAGACCTCTTCACTGTGATGAATGCGGACGAGGTTTTATTACCCATACGGCTTTGGAAGTGCATTTCGCGTCACATGATGAGCCGAGGTTAGCCTGTATTTCCTCTACCTGTTTGTATCTACTTCGAGCTTTGTCACCATCGATAAAGTATCTTTGAAAAACTGAAACCGTTTATGCTTTTCTTTTATTTTGCAGGTCTTTGATATGTGAAGATTGTGGGTTTGCAACTTCTAATGCGGACCATATGACAACACATCGCAGACAACATACAGGCGATATGTTCTATTGTCATATAGGTAAGTAACTAACTCAAAAGCTGTTGACTACACAATCGTGATACTCCGTAACTTAAATAGTACGTGTTTTGGAATGGCTTCTGTTTAAACCTTTTCCATTTCCAATTTGTAGATAATTGTGATTACTCTTCACCTAAGAAGAGTCAGTTAGCAGCACATTTGAGAACACACATGGCTGTACGGGCGCACATTTGCAAGGTTTGTTCTCTTTGACAATAACATATTTTGGCTACTACTAATTAATTAAGATGTCCTTTTAGATTTGTGGTCGAGGTTTTATCGAGAAGTCTCACTTAGTTCGTCACGAGCGCATTCATCTAGAAGACAAGCCGTTCAAATGTGATGCTTGTGATTATGCCTCCAGTCGCCGCGACAAGCTGAAGGTTTTTAAAGAACCATATTACAGGAGTACCTCCTTTCCAGTTATTCATTTAATAATTTTATCTACTTATCGTAAAAACCTAAACATAATGACTAGCCGTAGCCAGTGTAAGGTTTCGACTGGTTGTATGCCGTGAATTTTCATTAAAAGAAAAACACTGCATTTTTACTCTGGTACGGGTGATTCAGTGAGAAATTTTAACGCTTTGGTTTCAGGAACACATTCTTAAGCACCATAATGGGACAACAGCAAACAAGTCTCAGAGGCGGCGCTACAGGCGTGCTAAACAACTTGCTGCTCTTGCAGCTCAGGTATGTCATTTGGTAAGATATGATCGTCTTGAATTCTTCTTAGGCAGTTTCACTAGAATGAAACATAGTGGGTTGAAAAAAATTGCTTCTTGCAGCTGCAGGAGAGGACAGGACCGCCTGAAGCTATGTTCCGTCCAATTCCTCCCAGTGAATCGGTGTCACAGTGGGCAGAATCACAGTCATTCCAGGTATTTTCTATATTTCCCACATTCAGATGTCGGCTTACATATATACATGTGTCAACTTACATATAAATATAAGGATTCTTCTAGACTGAACAGCGGTACTCTCCTCAACAGGCCCAACAACTGCCGTCTTCAGTCGTAGGTCAAGGAGCATCTAATGTTATTTCCGATTTCTCACCACTTCCTCGTGCCTTCTCCGTTACCAATCCTGCGCCGCCGTCATTGGCTGGACCGATGTCACCTGGATCAATGTCACTAATGAATGTCCACTTGGGAAGAGTTGATTCCCCGCTTATTGAGAAGAGTAGGATAGCTATGAACGACACTCCATCTCTGGTCACTCCAGTTCCCGTACCGAGGTTGCTATTTTTCTTCATTGCTTATCCTTGTTACTTTTCGTATTTCTCTACTGGTCTGTGGGTACTATGCAAACATATTTGAGTTCTTTAATTCAAGTGGTGAATAGGAAATTGTTAAACCAAAAGACCCAGCAATATATTGTTTCATTGCAGGTCACCTCACAATCATTCTGACCCATTTGGAATGAGTACGCCAACTGATCTAAATCGGCCAATGAGCTTACCTTCTTATGGGCAAATGCAACCACAAAGTCAGCAACTGCAACCTGAGCAGCAACAAGCCCCTGGCCAGTGGTTGTGGTAGAAACTTTTTGGATATAATTGTTCACTTTATCATATTTTTAGAGAGTTCATTCATCTTTTGCAAACGTGTTCATCCACTTTCGCATAAGCGAATATTTCCATAATTTCACACGTTCATGGGTATGTACAATTGACATCGAGATTTAGACAACGTTAATCCATGTCTGTTCTAAAAAGACAATAAAATACGTTCTTAATAAAACGCAGATTTTATAATATATTTCAAAAACTAAGAAAATATGAAAACTGTTGCCTAATCATAATCCGAGAGGTAGATTTATCATGGGGATGCTTCTGTTTCTGTGGTCGTTCCTTCATCTAACTCTGCTAATCGCTCTCTTTCCCATTTCACCTTTCTGTCGGAAATCCTGCAACAGAGTAGCACGTCAAAATAACTCAGCTAGAATCTGCAGGTGGTATGACTTACCCGAGAATCAGAAGTGGAACGACAAGAACTAGGCAGCTTGCTATGTATAATAGCCCAGGGAAGAATGATAATGTCTTAGGGTATAAGGTATTGTAGAATGCAGAGGCCAGAAGCCCAACTGCACTTTCCAGCAAGGCGATTAGGGAGAACATCTTCCCTGAAATCAGAGCTTGTGAGTTTAAAAGCTTGGATGTAGCCACAATAATTTTCACCTTGCTCAGTTGTCTCGATAATGCTTGAGATGAATGATCTGAATCCAGTAGGGACAAAGCGGTTCAAACAGGTGACAACTAAATGCTGGTAAACATAGGTTAAAATGATTATGATACAACGCAAAAAATGCTGCTTATTACTTGTATTCATTACTAATTACTTAGAATTGATTACTTATTAATGAGTACGCCATTGCTGAGTTCGTAAGGAAAGCGAGTAAGATAAGCGATAACATTTTTGTGAGCAAACCAAAGCATCCAAGTGTAGCATCTGTAAAACCTCGAAGGTACAGAAGTGGGTAGAGAACTGATATCTGTAAAATGTTCACGTTGATTGCCAGAGTTTGCCAGTTGGCAGAATACATATCAGTACTCAAAATAGGAATGAATCACTAACAGATATTGTTGTTACTGCAAATTGCAGTCCGCTAAACCATCCGTATTGCTGGTCTCCCCAGCCCAATTTGAAACGAAAATAGGAATATTGAATATCCATTAGACCTGAAGCTGTATGTTATCAATTCAGTTCCATAAATCCAGAAGTTTGCAGAGAAACTGGACCAAAAAATATGAACAGCTCGACTCCAAATGCCAACAGATTTAAGCCAAGTATAAGTTGGAAGCGTCTGCTGATAGTAAGAAGTCGTCGGTAGTCGGAAAGCGGCTCAACACACTTCCAAAATAAATTCGAAGTGCATTCTAGAATTAATACCTCTAGAAAGCCACTAGAAATATCACTTCGAAAGGACGGTAACTCTGCTCTAACCATTGCCATTGTCTTGACGATCAATTCCCGTTCGTTTACATTCCTTAGCAAATGTTAGAATGTAGAAAAAAGCAACTACTTGCAATATAAGCATCAATAGAAACACGTATGGGTAGCCTAGAATCCTGGAAATTTAGATTCTGTTAGAACATAACCACAATTATGCCGAGTTTTTTGGAAACTCCGGACCGCAGGTGTCTGCGGTGGGGATCAAACACACTATCGCCCTTTTCAGGGCATGCATTTAATGCATTCACCACCGCACCATTTGGGTACCTGTTAAAACATTTTTTAAAAATTACAGATTTTTAGATCACATTACAGAGAAAATTAATAAGCGGTATTTTGTTTACGTGTGATATTAAAACCAGCAGCTTACTCTCTAGTGGTACCCGAAAGAATGTACCCAGCCGTGCCACCTAGACCTATAGCACCTTCGACGCCAGCAATTCGAACACTTCGTCGAGGAACCGATGTCGTTTTCACGCCATAACTAATGATTGTTGCTGAATGGTAAACTAATTCTTCACACTATAACATTGACAATCTGCGGAGCGATTTATAATTGGATTCAGATTATTTAATTCTATTCATACAGAGTAAAATACTTGGAAACATGGATGGTGCGTCTTCACTGATTGTGCGGTCCCCAGAATAATTTCGATTCTCAGGAGATTTGCTTGTTTATCCATTGTGGTTACCCGGAGTCCGGAGCCTGGCCAGTTTGCCCCAGGTCGTCACCACCACAGACAGACACCACCCCTGTGGATCAGAGGGAGACCGAGCCTTTACTCTTGGCTAGGCTTCCTGATGCGAACGTCGGACTCCTCACCTTGGGAGACCTTACCAGGGGGATGAATACCCACGCTGTATATGGCGGCTCGACATCCAGGTACACCGATCCACGATGAGGTGTAAACCGTTGGAAGGCCAGGATAAAATATCATTTAAAATTGAAAGTATTACCTAATATGGCGGTATAACCACCGCATATTCCGAAAATAGCATCGCTGATTAGCAGCAAGTAAATGGAGGCGTCCATATACACAGTCTGCATTACATAATTCAATGTGCACAAAATCAATCCAAAGAACGGTATCAATAGTGGAATCTTGACACTCCATAAATCCGTAGCTTAAACGAATTCCCTGATAAGCTTACACGAGCTTGATAAACGATTTTTTACTGTTTAATGCTTCGATGTCTTCGTCTTCGTCACAGCGGACGATCCGAGTCGATGGTCCATAGCTCTTCTTCTTCTCGATGTGAACACAGTCTGTGAACCATCGACTCGAACCATTGGCTCTGATGGAGACGAAGATATTGAAACCTTAGCCGAATAAAGAATATTTATCAACAACGTGTAAGCCTGTCAAAAAAGGAATACATATTGAATTTTCTGATCTTCAATATTGACCGAAAATGTCTGGATGCAGAAATGAACACATAGTATGAGACAAAACTGACTCACACCTCACCTGTTCCCAATAGTAATGTTGAAAAGAAAGACGGCAGAGTTAATGCAACAGACGATAGGAAATAAAAATGATTCGCATCGGCTTGTATAGATTTATCACCGTAGTACGCCGTTACATTTGAACATTTGCTTATATCCTAAAAGACAAAAAGAATTCAACGATGAGAGCCGACAGAATCCAAAGCAGATCAATCCCACTGACGGGTGATTGCTGATGGCAGAAATCGATAGAATTAGCTGAGAGACAGGCGAAACGAAGGACCCGTATGATGTTGTGGTGAGTGCGTTACTCCTCGGAAAGGACAATAACGCGTTCGTTCCCCACCGCAAACACTTGCGCTCCGGAGTTTTGCAAATATCTCAGCCACGTTGTGGTTGTATTTCACTTAACACTCTCCCGTAAAATTGTAGTAGGCAGAAAACAAAAAGTAGACAGATCACAGAACTAACGAAAATAGGAAGGGCGCTAAAATCTCGTAAATTTTTTTTATACCACTTGGAATAGCTGCGAACCGCATACAAAATGAAATTGGACTTGTTATTCCAGTGGTATTCATATGATAATTAGGAATATTACTTAAATATAACTGCAGTATGTATTCTTTCTTTGATGGTCTTGCACGGGGTTGATAAGTATATTTATTTTCGGTATATTTATTATATTTATTTATTTATTTGAGTCATTGTAAAGACCAGATATGCATTCAATCACCTACAACGATACTTAATGAAGTCGAATGCATGGCGTATCCCTGAGGGATTGATCAACGCCGAGTGCTTTATCCTTTAGATTTTATTTTATTTATTTATATTTTTCAGTATACAGTATATTTATTTTATTTCTATTTACATTAAGCCGAAAATAAATAAACTTATCAACATCGTGCAAGCTCATCAAAGAAAGAATACATATTGACTAGTCAAACCGAGGTTAAAGGAAAGTCGGTTTCGAAATATAACTACAGTGACGCTAAGATATTTGCAAAGCTCCGGACCATAGGTGTCTACGGTGGAGGTCGAACCCGCTATTATCCTTTAATGAAACTAATGTGTTCATCACACCATGCGAGGTCTTCGTTTCGTCTTTCTCTCAGCCGTGTTTTAACCTATAGGTGCTATCGGCAATCACTCATCAACGGGTCTGGCGAGCACAAACTGGCATTGAACTCAGTTACTACTCATATATTTGGAAGGTGGTCGCTCTTTTCTGCTTCACTGGGATTTGTTGTGTTCTTTTTATTTCTCCTTTTCATGAACTCTCTCTAGAAGCCTGTACTGACCATTGTGTTTCAAATTGAGGCTTGCGGCCTTATTCCTAGGCTTAAGCTGGAATTACGAATAGAGGTGGGGAAAATTTCCACACTCTCCATGACAGGCGGTGATGGTCAGGTAATGAACTCTAGTTGTCCAGAAAATTTACCACATACCCGTTCATTCTGTCACCAGGAAGCGGCAAATCATTCAAAGAATCATTGTTGAACACCGTCAAATTAATATAAAATATACACCATATCCTATATTGTAACTGAAAGCAGAAAGAGGATGGGTACTGTTACCGTATTCAAGGAAATCTTGCTATCCTTTTCTAGAGCGACTATTTATAAACAAATGAGTTTACTTTACGAGCAAATTACTAGGATATGCAGCTTCCTGAAACTCGCTGACGTTATCCTGAAAGTCCAAAACAATAAGTGCTCACCTTACTGTATCGAACAAGGCAGGATTTCTCGTATATCAGATTTTGAAACACTGGATACTTAAGGTAACTGGTCAGCATATAGAGAAACAGTGGAATCTCCATTCCTATTGTTCTGCGGAAAACACTTAACATCACTAAACTATCAATCTTTAGTGATTTGAAACACTAGTACAAGAAGAAATAGCGACAAAAGCGGCGTTAAATTCATTGAAAAGAAGTTTCAGCAATAGATTGTAGATAAGAAACGAGGTTTTTACAATGAAAGAAACAAAAAGCTTATAGTCACAGGTACACCATGGACTTCAGTTTCTTCTTGATCAAATACTAAGAACGTAAAGATTCTAAGTGGTTAAGTGAATAACAAAAAAAAATGGATGCTACTTCGCAGTAATTGTATGATGATGATTCTGCGCTACATGGTCACATTAAGAATACGGTAACTGGATGTAAAGATGTTGAAAATTCATAAAGTAGCTTTATTGGATCGGATGTTTTACCTAACACGTATTGATGTGAATGTTCTTAAAGTTGTTAAAGTCGTAGAATGTAACCCATCATGCTGATCAATATCAAAAATTATCGATTGTTTCGATGTTTTATTTCAATAAGCAGATACGAGATTGTTATTATAGAATTTATTAGGATACAATAGCTAACGTCTCGGCGATTTCGCCTTCTTCGGATCCTGGAACGGTCAAATTGAAATGCGATCTACTCAGCCAAACACTTTCAAAACCCTAGCAGATAAAACTTAACAAATAAATTTGTATTCGCATAAGAAAACCGTTTACGATAGCGCTAGCACTAAAAATGTGGTCGATAGCGTGCCTGAAAAGTCGAGGGTCACCGTTTTAGGAGGCACAACTCTGCCCGATGACGCGCGCTCGCTATTAGAATTGGGTCCAAGTTTCCCACCAGCGCAACCCATTTCTAAAGAAACCTTGTGTAGGATCGCGTGCAGCCTGCACGAGCTCCAAGATCGACTCCGCAGCGAGAGAACTGAGACACGAAATAAAAAAGAACAACGAAAAGTGCCCTTCAAGGAAAGTCGGTTTCGAAGTATTGATACGCTCTGTGCTAGCTGATAACAACACCGACTTCTGCACGATGTGCGCAATGATACATGTCCGGAAGAAAAACAAGTAGTTATCAACGGACATTATCATTATATTTACCATCAGCATCGTGTATTAAAGGGCATCACTGAAGGAGTGTGCCTCATTCGAGGAGATGGAACGCTGAAGAAGACCTGACTCGACACGAAGGCGAAGCCGCCGCATCGAGACGAACAAGAAGCGTGGACCATCGACTCGGATCATCGGCTCTGATGAAGACGAAGACGTCGAAACGTTAGCCGATAATAAATGTTATTATCAACCTCGTGTAAGCTCATCAAACAAAGAATACGTATGCTTTTATATTTTAGCAAAATTAATCTTTTTTTAGCCAGTTTTGAGCTTTGCAATTTTAGATAACACGAACGAATTTTCCTTAGATTTTCTCTTAGGATTCGAACTCGATCGTAGTTCAACACAGAGGGCTCGAAACAATGATGTTTGGGGTAGAAGTAGTGTTGGTGCATCAACACTGCAAACGTGGTTCCAGAAATCCAGATCAGGTGATTTTGACCTCGAAGATAGGAAGGCCGCGGACATCGTAATAAACTTGACGACGACGAATTGAGAGTACAAGTGGGAGCAAACACGCGAGCAACTGCTCGAGAGCTTCCAAAACATCTTGGTGTAAGCATAGGAGCAGTTTCCATTTGCCTGATTAGCATAGGAAAGGCAAAAAAAAACCCGACAAGTGGGTGCCGCACGAATAAACGATGGTAAAAAAAAATCCCCCTTTTGAATCGTCGTCTGTTCTTACACTGCTCAACAAAAATAACCCTTTTCTTCATCGAATTGTGACGTGAAACGAAAAGTGGATTCTGTACGACAACCAGCAATGTTCGGGTCAATAGTTGGATTGCGAACAAGCTCCGCAGCACTTCCCAAAGCTGAAATTGTACTAAAAATGATGTGGTGATTGTTCGCTGGCCTGCAGCCGCGTTGATTCATCGCAGTTTTTTGAACCAGCCGAAATTATTATCGCAGAGAAGTACTGCTAACAAATCGATGATGTGCACCGTAAACTTCAACGAAAGCTACCGACATTCACCTGTGTCACATTTAGTCCCGTTGATAATCGCGTGACTCGAGCGCGCGCCAGTAAATCTTCCAATTTTCCCTGTCGTGTGCAAGAGTGTCCTAATGAGTTCTGCTGGCTCTAGGAACTCGTTGATCATCATATCTTTCTTCCACGCTCTTCGTGAAGAACTCTGACCATCGGGTCGGTGGTCTTCCTGCAGTACGTTCGACATCCCGAGGAATCCAGTCATCAACAGCTTTTGTCCATCGGTTATCATTCATACGCATTACGTGTCCGTCCCACCTTATCTTCGACTGTTTGGCGTGCAGAACAGAATCCTTGATTTCTTATCGTTGACGCAGGGCGGAGCTTCGGATCCCATCCCTTGCTTGTGTGAAACGGGATACTCCTAGCATCGTCCTTTCGACTGCGCGTTCGATAACGCTGAGTGATCTTTCATCCTGCTTACGCAGCGACCAGGTTTCTGACGCATACGTTAGGGCAGGAAGAACCGTTGAGTAGAGAAGGCGTGCACAGAGTCGGGTGTTCCTTGTTCTCTCCATCACGTCCTCGTTGCTCTTGAAGGCTCCCTAAGGCGCTCGTTTCCTACTACTCAACTCTGGCGCTAAGTCGTTCAACATGTTGATTTCCCGACCTAGATAGACATAACTGGAGCATTCGGAGATAGTCGTTTCGTTAAACGTGAATGAGCATACGAAACCAATCCATTCCTCATAAACATTGTTTTCGTGAGATTTAGTCGAAGGCAGCCAGTAGAAGTTGTGCCATTTCGAACTTACCACCCAGGATGGGTCGTTGTTTTTCCACAAAATGATTGTGAATGTGTACAGTGGCTTTAAAAAAAACCAAAGTCTGTGAAACGTGACACTGGGACTCACGGAACAGGGTGAGCGGCTCTCTGAGTTTATCACGACGACCAAGACCATCCAAGGTAACTTGCTATATCGAAAGCTTAACCTTCAACGCTGAATGTGGGAGTCTCCAAATGGAGAGTACCATAACGAAATTGACCACATCATAGTAAATAGAAGGATATGCCTAACCAATATCGCTGTTGTCCCAAAATTCTACACGAGATCAGGCCACCGTCTCCTTCGTGCAAGATTTTATTTCTCGCGGAAAGGAGAAAAAGCCGCTAAATTCAAAAACCGCAGCCCCAGAACCACCACAAACTGGGACTTATTCAGCTCATTAGTCGGCTGTTGGAAATATGCCGTTGTCGATAACAGACGAGGAATACGATTGGCTCATTCGACATTTTCACGTTAGCGCTATGAAAGCTAAGAGTTCGAAAGTCACCAAGAGACGTCTGTCTCCAGAAACTCTAGAGCTGATACGCCAGCGGAGAATCGCACAAGCTGCAGGAAACCGCGAACTAACGTCTGAATTTGGGAAACAATGCAGACAGTCGATAAATAAAATCTTAAAGAAAGAAGAGCAGCAGTAATGGTGGAAACTGCGGAGACCGGGAAAAGCATTCGCAAATCCCACCGAAGCTTCGCCAATTACAAGACCAAGATGATTGCACTCCGACGCCCAGACGAAACAATAACAGCGTCCAGAAAAGCAATGGAGAAGTTATTCACGAATACTACTCAGATCTCTCCGATAGCCACGTCCACCTCCCGTCATATGAAATAAAAGATGGACATGTTGTATTACCGGTTCTCCCTTCCGAAATACGACATGCCATTTCGTCGGTGAAAAATCGAACAGCACTAAATCCGGACAAGATAAGACCAGAACATCTGAAGAGCCTTCCGCCAGTCCTCGTAAGCACACTGGCTCGGCTCTTCACAAGTTACCTGTCTGAATGCAAGGTCCCTATTCAGTGGAAGACCAGCAAGACCGTGTTATTGTTCAAGAAGGGTGACCTACACGACATAGGCAATTTTCGCCCAATCTGCTTGGTGTCTGTCGTCCACAAACTTTCCACTCCAGTCATCCTAAACAGGATTGACAGAACAATGGACGACGGAAAGCCATGTGAGCAAGCAGGGTTTCGGAAAGGATTTAGTACGACAGACCATATCCACACAATAACAAGGATCATTGAAGTACCGCGGGAGTAGAAAAGACTGCTCTGTCTCACTTTCATTGTTTTACAGAAGGCCCTCGATTCAACTAAGATAAAAGCAGTCATGGAAGCCCTTGATAGTCAAGAAATCCCTACTCAGTACATAAAGATTCTGCTGTATAAAAATTCACAACCAAGATATCACCATTCCACAACGATATTAACATTGACGTCAAAACAGGAGTTAGGCAAGGCGATCCCATCTCGCCAAAAGTATTTACCGCCATACTCCAAAAGGTCATGGGAGCTTTGGAATGGGATTATATAGGATTGAAAATGGCTGGTCGGCAGTTACATCATCTTTGCTTTGATGATGACTTCGTTCTTATAACACCAAACATTAGCCAAGCGGAACGTATGCTTGCCGACTTTGATAAAGTCTGTGAAAAGATTGCTCTTCGACTGAATCTGACGAAAACGATGTTCACGAGGAATGGATTGGTTTCGTATGCCCATTCACGTTCAACGAAACGACTAGCTTCGAATGCTTCAGTTATGTCTACCTAGGTCGGGAAAGAACAAAGAACACCCGAGTCCATGCCCGCCTTCTCGACTCAACGGCACTTCCTACGCTAACGCATGCGTTAGAAACCTGGTCTCTGCGTATGCAGAATGAAAGGTCATTCAGCGTTATCGAACGCGCAGTCGAAAGGACGATATTAGTAGTATCCCGTTTCACACAAGAAAGGGGTGGTATCCGAAGCTCCGACCTGCGTCAACGATAAAAAAATCAGAGATGCCGTTTTGCACGCCAAACAGTCGAAGATATGCTGGCCCAGACGATATGCTTGCTGGGCTCTGAACGTGGGGGCTGTGTATACTCATGTGTAGCTCACCAGGCTTTTCCGGAGTGGACATGGAACTTATCTGTTGGAGGCGACGATTCTTAATCGCCTCCCATATAGTTCCTTCTCGCTTGGTTTCAAGCTTTTTGCCGAGTTGACTCGTTGAATATAACCTGCTTAAACGAGGACTAACCGACACATGTATGTGTTGGTAAATCTTCGTAAACATGGAAGATGTGCTTCAATCAGGAGCAGCAAGAACGAGAAGTTCATTGCTTTGATCCACATGCGACTTCGTGAAGCATTCGGTACGCGACTAACACCTCGCCTGCGAACTAATGGACGACTAGCCCGCATGAGATCCATTTACGAAGGAGATGCATTGCATTATTGTCTTAGCCATAGAAATGCTCTCACCTTGATTTTGATTTTTGCACTCAAACCAGGATACACCGTTAGATTCCTTACTCATTGTCCAATGGGCCCTAATTTTTTTACCTAAAAAATCAGTGTGATATAAATCAGCAGTTCCAAACTTTCTCCTTGTTATACTTCTTCATTAATATCTATAACCGCTTTCATATTTAATTCTCAGTCAGTATGAGCGATATGATCTGCAGTAACTGGCGACTCAACCGCGTCTACTTTTTCGCATTGAGATGGTATATTGTTCATGAGGTAATTCATTCTTTCGTTCCATTTGAATTACTATTACATCTCCTGCTTAGACAATTTCCCTGAAGACCGGTTTTGTGATATTAAATCGGAAACCTGAACTATCGCCAGCAAATGGAACTTGGAAATCGAAAGTCGAACAGCGAATGGGTCAAAGTAGTAAGCGCGCCGGCTAAAACTATCAGTTATTTCACAAATTAAAACCAATGTCCAATATGTCCCATCTTCTACCTACTTATCCACCTACCTCAAAACTCATAAATTAGTATCCAATGATGACCACTCATCCTTCAAGGTTTAACCCATTACTGGTTGTGTGAACGGGGCTGCAGATAGAATAGCTTGGTTTATAGGCCTAATCCTCATCCGGTTGCTAGCCCGTCTAACGAATCCCCAAATGTTCCTGGATTGCCTGCGTAACGCTCATCCTAACAGCGCGTGTGCGATGAAGCACCTCGACGTTACTACCCCTTTTGCCGTCTAATGACTTCATAATGCAAGCCATCTACGAGTTTTTTGTGCAACAAGTGGGATAGTAAACATCTACGACTTCGCAAATCGGCAGGTCATGGCCTTCATAAAGGTGCACCTAAGCTTCTCGATTTTCTGATGGCTCGGAAAATATTAAGCAAAAATTGGAGGACCAGCAATGGGTCAATGATTGGCACAAAACCCTACCATTGCCTTTATATCTAAGGATTAAGTACCAGTAACCGGTCTGTGGCAATTGCTGCAGATGTATAGATTATTGTTTCGTCATCTGCTCTAGAGAAGAGGTGAAAAAATAAACACTTACTGAACGAACAATAGGATTAAATAGCATTCACCCAAAAGAAACCCAATTAAAACTGGGTTCCATTTTTTAACGTTCAAATTCACATATTCGAAAAAGGCAGGGTCGCAAAATGGTACCGAAAGCCAAGCCTAAAAAGTATGCTGGTTCATTACCTCTCCTCTCACTATTCCTAAAATCGGCACAGCAAATTGAAATTTTCCACGGTTACGAGATCGTAGTTCCTCAAAACATGGACAAAGCAAAAGCAGCGCCCTTAAACGAAAACTCTAACGAGGATAAAATCCTGTTTATCTTACCTTTTATTTTCAACGAGATAATTGCGGCCATGAAACGTTGTATAGGAAGGGCAGATTAAGAAAATTTGGTTAAAGTCAGTGAAATACCACCGAACACTTGAAGATCCTAGTTAGGTCGTCTCAATGTGGCCGTCCATGCATGTTTCAAAATTGCATAAAATGCCCTAACGGTGGAGACAGTGGTTGCTTGAGTTCGGGCGGATTTACATAATCTCTTGTAGGTCGCATGAGGACGGATACGCTAGCGAAACAAGCAGACTACTCTGCTTTTGTTTAAAAGAACACTTAACCAGTAAACTTGAATTGAAACCAAACACTCCACTAGGCGCCCATAGGACACAGGGGCATAATGGAGAAGATTTTGAAGCGGAAGTCACTATCCTCGCATAGCAGTCCAAAACATCAGCACTTAAAACTCTTTAAGCGTTTTGGATAAACTCGAAAAAGCCAAAAATGAACCGTTAAAAGGACTGTGATCCAGCGTCATAGCTGATTTTTTCTGAACAGAGCCAGGTACATTCCTCACCCACATAAAACTCCGTACGACTAGTCTCCATCAATAATTGGAAGACTGAAAATGAACAAAACGGTTGGCTTTTAAAATATGCTGTTTATTACGTGGGTGGAAATTTATGCTTTGTTTGCCGAGATCATGAAAGTGTTGGTTTGAGTAGATTGCGCGTTAAGGTGACCTTTCCACGCTCTGAATAATGCGACACTGCTGAAATGTCAACTACTGTGTATTAATAAGTGCTACAACATAAACCTCATATTTCCTCGTCAAGAAAGCCAGTAAACTATCCGAACACGTATCTTCAAGGCCAGAGTGGTGAAAGAGTTCCTAGTTATTAAACATTTTTTGTTCATCGCTTTTTTTTCCTATTTCTCTTCACTATCGACAATCAGTGTGCGTAGAGCCATCTATATTTCCATTCTGTTGTAAGGGAACATCGTTGCTTATTCTGTAGTTGTGAAATAAACATAAGGAGTAGAGGATTCAGTCACGCTGGTTGGTGAATGGCTTTCTCGTAAAATGATTATGGGTTCTGTAGTAGTAGATAAAACCAGCGAACAGGATAGTCACTTCTTTAGTTTCTTTTATTCTGTCTAGATCTTTAACTTTACAACCATCGTGAGCAGTAAACCTTTGTTCCATGTCGTGTTGTGTTATATCGTTCACTGCAGCATTTCTTTTTTTTTTTTTTGGTGCTGTGTAGATAAAAAGTAACCTTTAACATTTAGGGTATGACGTGAATTGATTTCCATTAATGCAACTTGAAAGTAATGATCCCCTTCAACTTTAAACCAACATACCAAAACCAACTCATCGTGAACTTCGTTAAGTGAAGTAAAAGCCAGTAGAATGTGCATATCTTCGTCAACACGGTACAAGTTAGGAAAGTCCACAATGGAATTTATGAACCCCACAGATCGTATTTTTATGGCCTTTTCTTTAAAACGTGGAGAATCGTGTTGGAATCTAAATGCTAGAATCTAGTTAAGCAAGTGTAATCTCATATACCAGGATAATATGATATTCTCATATATCGTCGATGCATGCAGCCTCCTCATTTTCATTAAATGTTCCGAAAAGATTTGAAAAGCAAACAATCGGATGTCAGCCAATGTCCTGTGTTAGGGCTTTGTCTTTCCAAGTAAGTCTGACAACAATTTGTTCGACTACGAAGGATGGAACGCTCAGTGAACAAGAGACACAGGTTAAAACCAGCAACCCATCATGTGCGCATGGCCGTGCACCTGTACTATAATTTCTTTTATTTTATTCACTCATGTTCACATCTACTGCATGGAACCCACCACTTTTTGCAATCTTCTCGTTTTTCTGCATTCATCACCGATGAAAGCCGTGGATTTCCCTGCTGC
Organism: Angiostrongylus cantonensis; assembly: GCA_009735665.1. Classification (NCBI taxonomy): domain Eukaryota; kingdom Metazoa; phylum Nematoda; class Chromadorea; order Rhabditida; family Metastrongylidae; genus Angiostrongylus; species Angiostrongylus cantonensis. The sequence continues at coordinate 394,545 of MQTX01000140.1, read as the reverse complement.
TTGAGGATTATTGTCATCGTTGTGAATGTTGTTCAATGGTAGTCGGATGAATTCTCACTGGTGCACTGGGATATGTGGGCTAGAGTGTCCCAGCGTGGATTGCAAATAATGCACTGTTCCTATGCAAGCTTGGTATTAATTTTCCAACCCCGGAGAGATGAGAGGTCTTCTTCTAACCAATGTCAGTTATGTTTTGAGAACTCTAATTCAAAGCTCCATCTAAGCAAAACTTTATACGCGCTTTTGAGCAAGGTTACCTGCATATGTCTTCTTAATTCTTTAAAAAGTTCTGTTGTAGAAAAAATACAAGTCCAAAAAAGCCGACTTAGGTTTGAACTGGTGAAAGACAAGGGATACTGTATCTTGCCTTTTGCTACCTACTTTTGGGGTTTTTCTCAAACATTTTCTCAATCATACGTCAACCCATGGACACAATTGATATACGTCTCCTTATCTCTACGAAAAATTCCACCGATAGAGCTCTCTGTTTTTTCGTCTTAGAATTACTACTTTTTGCTATAAGATTGACCACTGAAGCAGAAATAGATTTGAAAGTTCCGGGCAATCTTCTCGTTTCTTTCAACCGGACATTTCAGAATGACAACGAAATGACCGCAGTGAGTTTTAAAAGCTGGTAGCGCTCACGCATCAACTGGTTGCGTCTTCTTTCCCTCAAGGTAATGGAATTGCTCGTCAAAAAACAAAACCTCAGCTAGGTTACGGCATCATTCATTTTCTATGTGGAGATTTTGCCAAACACTAGTGGTCATACCATTTTCATCCTCAAATCTTTCATCCAAGTATTTACACGTTGTCCTTAGTGTACTATGGATTTTTTCGGGACCAAATGGATTACTGATATCCATGTTTTTTGTTTCCACTTCTGAAATTCGTTTCTACAACAATTTTGTTTCATCCTTTTCTCTCTTAGCAATCTCTTAGCAATTTTGTTTCATGTTTTTCTTCAGTTTCTATTCAAATCGTTTTTTACTCTCTTTTATTGCAAGAAGGAAGCACATGTCCAGTACAATCCCTTATATTCCTCTTATTCCTCCTTCCTCTTTTATTTACGTTTACATCTCGTTTTGACTTATGTTACACACTTGCATTTACTAAGAATAGTACTGTTTCATTCCTTTCATTCTATCTTACATTTCCACTATTCAAATGTTGCGCAAATCTGACCACTTTTTTCACATGGCTTCTTTTCTCACATCCGTTATCTACGAATCCCTTCGGATTTACGTGTGATTTCGGCATCCACTTGAGGAATTCGCCTTTGCCGATTGCTGGTCGAATTGATCCTTCCAAGCGTCTTATGAATAACGCTACTGGAGAATTTACATATCTTTACCTAAAGTAGTTGCCAGCCTTTATGCACTGAAGAGGATTTCTATTATTTTCTTTCGCAAAAACGTACTGATTTGTCTTCCCCGGAGTGATGAATGGCTCACTGGGCCCGTGACGTGGTCAAACCAGTGTGACCATGTGTCCATTGCATTGGGTCTTCAACCACTGAGTTTCTACCGCACTTTTATTGATAATGAATACCAGCGACGGCAGTACCATTATCATCAATAAGAAATGGTTAGTAATAAAACAGATAAGAACAATGCTGATAAACTATAGCGAGCGATCTTCACTATACAGAATTTTGACAACTCGCCCACAAAACTCGGAAGCAGGTATGGAAGGTGTATGATGGCTTGCATTAAGTGGTTTCCTGTACATTACGGATTTTTTACATTTTCCAGATGTACTATTATTATTATTACAGCATGGAGATTACTAAAAATTTCCTATTTAATACTCAAAATCATGTGTAGTCTGCTGTGACTTTACACTAATAAAACAAAAGTTCTTTTTTTGTTGGGACTGTGTCTACGATTTAGGTTGGTATGACAGTTATCACTTGAACTCATTAGTCGGCGCCATTGGTTTTCACGGACATTGAATTCTAAAACCGATCAAACCCACCACCGTTTTTCAACAGAAACAAAAAGCCGAGTTGACAGCAAACGAAAATTTCATGGGCTTCGAAGACTATTGCCCGCAGATTACAGTAACGGTGTAGCCCCCACCGACGTTATATAGTTGGCGGGAGGAACAATATGATATGAGCTGACTAATGCTACGATCAATTAACGCATTAGCAGTATGACCCACATCTCGATCACAAACGATAAAGGATGAAGCGTGCGGATGCCATGGAGCAACTTTTGAGGAATGCGCAATACATTCCACTCCATTAAGCACTGTAAATTGAATGCATATCTAGCCTATACCGTAGTTTGCCTATACCTATCAATGCACCAAGCCGGTGCTGCTAACCTTCCGGACAAGTTTGGCAGCAGTCTGGCATCTTGGGAAGGAAAAAGGCGTAGGGAATCTGAATGCAGTATCGAAATGGGGACGGATCCAATGTATGCCGCAAAGCACATTCAACCACTGCCTTGCACATCCTTTATGTGGATCGTAGATAGTATTTTATCATCGTTTGCTTTGGATGTGTAATTATGCTACGTTTGCTTTTTTATTCATAAACGTTGAAAAAAAAATCTTAAGCGTAAGATACCTCAAGAATATCAACTATCAACAATACTTCATTGCTCGTTTCAGCTACTTTTTCAATTATATGTTTGTAACCTACTAGCGACATTCTTAATTTTCATGTACTCACTTCGCATCTGTTTGAGAGAATAGGAATGCTGAGGAGGTTGATGGTCTTCTTTCCTATTAGGATAATCGTTTGCAAAGAGAATTCATGTTACATTCATATGCTTTCTAACGGATCATGAGCAAAACTTACATTAATCTCATCAATGTCTAAACGTCTTGATCAAATACTACAGCAGCTTTCATTGACCTTTGCTGTTGGGGGTTTTCTCAGTTAGCGATAAGTAATAATCCACTTCAAATTTGAAATTTTTAGTTGAAATCTGCACATCTCATGTAATCTTTTGCTCACCTACGTATATTTAATTTTACAGCAAAGATAAAGCGAAAAAAGCTGTGTGGAAAAGTAGCGGCTATTCCTTTTCTTCTCTTTTGGCGAGAAATTTCCTCCTTGTACTATTGAACTGTATCGCCTGTATCACCTAAACTCCCGTTGATCGTCGAGTGACTCGAGCAGCCACCAGTAAATCCTCCATCTTTCCCTGTGGGGTGCAAAAGTATCCAAATGGTTTCTGCTCACTATAGGGACTCGTCGAGCATCATATCCTCTTTCCAGGCTCTTCGTGAAGAACTCTGACCATTGGGCCGACGGTCTTCCTGCAGAACGTTTGACATCGCGAACAAATCCAGTCACTAATGGCCCTTGTCCATCGGTTGTCATTCATAAGCATTACGTGTCCGGCCAACCTTACCTTCGACTGCTTGACGTACAAAACGGCATCTTTGACTTTTAATCGTTGACGCAGGTCGGAGCTTCGGATCTCATCAGCTACTTGGATGAAACGGGATACTCCTAGCATCGCCCTTTCGACTGCGCGTTCGATAACGCTGAGTGATCTTTCATCCTGCTTACGTTGCGACCAGGTTTCTGACGCATACGTTAGGGCAGGAGGAACCGTTGAGCGGAAATGGTGGGTACAAAGCCGGGTGTTCTTTGCTTTCTTCCTACATCCTCGATGCTCTTGAAAGCTCCCCAAGCCGCGTGTTTCCTTCCGCTCAGCTCTGGAGCTATGTCCGTTGTTCATGTTGATTTCCCGACCTAGATAGACATAACTGGAGCATTCGGAGATATTCGTTGCGTTGAACGTGAATGGAGCAAACGAAACCAATCCGTTCTTCATGAACATTGTTTTCGTAAGATTTAGTCAAAGACCAATCTTTTCACACGCTTTATGAAAGTCCGCAAGCATAGGTTCCGCTAGGCTGATGTCTGATGTTATAAGAACGATATCAACAGCAAAGCGAAGGTGATGTAACTGCCGACCATCGATTTTTACTCCCATATTATCCCATTCCAATGTTCGCATAACGTTCTGGAAGGTGGCTGTAAATAATTTTGGCGAGATTGTACCGCCTTGCATAACTCCTCTTTTGACGTCTACGTTAATATCGTTGTAGAATAGTGAAATCTTGGTTGTGAAATTTTTGTACAGCACACGAGGAATCTTTATGTACTGAGTAGGGATTCCTTGACTATCAAAGGCTTCCATGACTGCTTCTATCTCAGTTGAATCGAGGGCTTTCTGTAAAACGATGAAAGTGAGAAAGAGCAGTCTTTTCTACTTTCGCAATACTTCAGTGATCCTTGTTATCGTGTGGATATGTTCTGTCGTACTAAATCCTTTCCGAAACCCTGCTTGCTCACATGGCTTTCCGTCGTCCATTGTTCTGTCAATCCTGTTTAGAATGGCTGGAGCGGAAAGTTTGTGGACGACAGACAGCAAGCAGATTGGGCGATAATTGCCGATCTCGTGTAGGTCATTCTTGAACACTTTCCGAAACCCTGCTTGCTCACATGGCTTTCCGTCGTCCATTGTTCTGTCAATCCTGTTTAGAATGGCTGGAGCGGAAAGTTTGTGGACGACAGACAGCAAGCAGATTGGGCGATAATTGCCGATCTCGTGTAGGTCACCCTTCTTGAACAATGACACGGTTGTGCTGGTCTTCCACTGAGTAGGGACCTTGCATTCAGACAGGTAACATGTGAAGAGAATTGCCAGTGTGCGTACGAGGACTGGCGGAATGTTCTACAGATGTTCTGATCTGATCCTGTGTATCCTTTCCGAAACCCTGCTTGCTCACATGGCTTTCCGTCGTCCATTGTTCTGTCAATCCTGTTTAGAATGGCTGGAGCGGAAAGTTTGTGGACGACAGACAGCAAGCAGATTGGGCGATAATTGCCGATCTCGTGTAGGTCACCCTTCTTGAACAATGACACGGTTGTGCTGGTCTTCCACTGAGTAGGGACCTTGCATTCAGACAGGTAACATGTGAAGAGAATTGCCAGTGTGCGTACGAGGACTGGCGGAATGTTCTACAGATGTTCTGATCTGATCCTGTGTGGGCCTGGCGGTCTTCGATTCACCGACTTCTTTTGGTATGGTAAATGGTATGTCGGATTTCGGAAGGGAGTTTGACGTCAACGTTAATATCGTTGTAGAATGGTGAAATCTTGGTTGTGAAATTATTGTATAGCTCACGAAGAATCTTTATGTACTGAGTAGGGACTCCTTGATTAACAAGGGCTTCCATGACTGCTTCTATCTCAGTTGAATCGAGGGCTTTCTGTAAAACGATGAAAGTGAGAAAGAGCAGTCTTTTCTACTTTCGCAATACTTCAGTGATCCTTGTTATCGTGTGGATATGTTCTGTCGTACTAAATCCTTTCCGAAACCCTGCTTGCTCACATGGCTTTCCGTCGTCCATTGTTCTGTCAATCCTGTTTAGAATGGCTGGAGCGGAAAGTTTGTGGACGACAGACAGCAAGCAGATTGGGCGATAATTGCCGATCTCGTGTAGGTCACCCTTCTTGAACAATGACACGGTTGTGCTGGTCTTCCACTGAGTAGGGACCTTGCATTCAGACAGGTAACATGTGAAGAGAATTGCCAGTGTGCGTACGAGGACTGGCGGAATGTTCTACAGATGTTCTGATCTGATCCTGTGTGGGCCTGGCGGTCTTCGATTTTTCACCGACTTTTGGTATGGTAAATGGTATGTCGGATTTCGGAAGGGAGAGCCGGTGGAACAGCATATCCATCCTCTTTTATTTCACATGACGGGAAGTGGACGTGGCTATCGAAGAGATCTGAGTAGTAATCGTGGATGACTTTCTCCATTGGTTTTCTGGACAACGTTATTGTTCCGTCTGTGCGTCGGAGTGCAATTATCTTTGTCTTGTAATTGGCGAAGCTTAGGCGGGCTTTGCGAATGCTTTTCCCAGCCTCTGCAGCTTCGACCATTACTGCTGCTCTTCTCTCTTTAAGATCCTCTTTTATCGCCTGTCTGCATTGTTTTCCAAGTTCGGACGTTAGTTCGCGGTTGCCTGCAGCTTGTGCGAGTCCACGCTGGCGTATCAGCTCTAGAGTTTCTGGAGACAGACGTCGCTTGGTGACTTTCGAACTCTAAGTTTTCATAGCTCTAACGTGAATATGTCGAGTGACCTAATTGTATTCCTCGTCGATGTTATCGACAACGGCGTCTTTCCAACAGCCAAATAATGAGTTGAATAAGTACCAGTTTGTGGTGGTTCTGGGAAATCGGCTTTTGAATTTAGCGGCTTTTTCTCCTTTCCGTGAGAAACAGAATCTTGCACGAAGGAGAAGGCGGTCTGATCTGTCTACTTCGTTATGGTACTCTTCATTGAGAGACTCCCACGTGCAGTGTTGAAGGTGGGGCTTCTGGAATTGCGAATCATCATGGATGGTCTTGGTCGCCATGATAAACTGAGAGAGCCGCTCACCCTGTTCGTTCCATTCTAATCCGTGGGTCCCAACGTAACGTTCCTCAGACGTTCTTCTTGGTCCAATCTTGGCATTGACATCTCCAATGATGACCTTGAAGAATGTATGGTCTTCCCTGTAGAACTTCTCCAAGTCCATATAGAACGCTTCGACTTCTTCTTTGTCATAGTTGATCCTGACGAGTAAACGACGAAGACTGTCAAAGCCGATATTGATCCAAATCTTTTTAATCCTAAACGTTCGATTCGGGTTGTAAGCTGTTCGAATGAATCGATGTTCATGGACAAACTCGTGTTGACGAGAACGCCGACACCGCCTACTCCTCTACTGTCGCATGTTCCGAGGAACAGTTCTTCTTTAGTGTCATAGACGGCATTGAATGGGTGACGTCGTTTCGTCTCGGCCAGGCCAATGACATTGCACCTTATCATTCTTGCTTGCATGAGCAAGTCTTCCATCGAGGACTCGGACGCAAGTGTACGTGCATTGTAGGTACAGATCGTCACCATAGTTCTTCTTGATCAAGGCAGCTTCCATTGGTCCTGAAATTCTAGCAGACTCTCCGTACTTGTCCTACCCACCACTGCGAAATTGAGAGCTCTTTCGGGGTCAGGGGAATGTCTCTTTTTTATTGTGTTTAGCATTTTTTACACACGTATAGCTTGCTGGGCTCTGAACGTGGGGGCTGTGTATACTCATGTGTAGCTCACCAGGCTTTTCCGGAGTGGACATGGAACTTATTTGTTGGAGGCGACTCATAATCGCCTCCCTTATACTTCCTTGTCACTTGATTGCAGGCTTTTAGCCCAAATGACTCGTAGAATACAATCCGCATAAAGCGAGAACGCATTCACACACGCATGCATAAATACGCTTAGCAAATACAGAAAGTATGTGCCAAATCAGTGCAGCAAAAACAGGGAGTCCATCCTCTGGATCCACCTGCGTCTCAGGGAAGCAAAGGT
>MQTX01000140.1:316036-386587 GCA_009735665.1 Angiostrongylus cantonensis | reverse complement strand
TCAGCCTTCATGGCGCTAACGTGAAGATGTTGAATGAGCCGATCGTATTCCTCGTCGATGTTGTCGACAACGGCATCTTCCCAACAGCCGACTAATGAGTTGAATAAGTCCCAGTTTGTGGTTACGGCGTCTTTCCAACAGCCAAATAATGAGTTGAATAAGTACCAGTTTGTGGTGGTTCTGGGAAATCGGCTTTTGAATTTAGCGGCTTTTTCTCCTTTCCGTGAGAAACAGAATCTTGCACGAAGGAGAAGGCGGTCTGATCTGTCTACTTCGTTATGGTACTCTTCATTGAGAGACTCCCACGTGCAGTGTTGAAGGTGGGGCTTCTGGAATTGCGAATCATCATGGATGGTCTTGGTCGCCATGATAAACTGAGAGAGCCGCTCACCCTGTTCGTTCCATTCTAATCCGTGGGTCCCAACGTAACGTTCCTCAGACGTTCTTCTTGGTCCAATCTTGGCATTGACATCTCCAATGATGACCTTGAAGAATGTATGGTCTTCCCTGTAGAACTTCTCCAAGTCCATATAGAACGCTTCGACTTCTTCTTTGTCATAGTTGATCCTGACGAGTAAACGACGAAGACTGTCAAAGCCGATATTGATCCAAATCTTTTTAATCCTAAACGTTCGATTCGGGTTGTAAGCTGTTCGAATGAATCGATGTTCATGGACAAACTCGTGTTGACGAGAACGCCGACACCGCCTACTCCTCTACTGTCGCATGTTCCGAGGAACAGTTCTTCTTTAGTGTCATAGACGGCATTGAATGGGTGACGTCGTTTCGTCTCGGCCAGGCCAATGACATTGCACCTTATCATTCTTGCTTGCATGAGCAAGTCTTCCATCGAGGACTCGGACGCAAGTGTACGTGCATTGTAGGTACAGATCGTCACCATAGTTCTTCTTGATCAAGGCAGCTTCCATTGGTCCTGAAATTCTAGCAGACTCTCCGTACTTGTCCTACCCACCACTGCGAAATTGAGAGCTCTTTCGGGGTCAGGGGAATGTCTCTTTTTTATTGTGTTTAGCATTTTTTACACACGTATAGCTTGCTGGGCTCTGAACGTGGGGGCTGTGTATACTCATGTGTAGCTCACCAGGCTTTTCCGGAGTGGACATGGAACTTATTTGTTGGAGGCGACTCATAATCGCCTCCCTTATACTTCCTTGTCACTTGATTGCAGGCTTTTAGCCCAAATGACTCGTAGAATACAATCCGCATAAAGCGAGAACGCATTCACACACGCATGCATAAATACGCTTAGCAAATACAGAAAGTATGTGCCAAATCAGTGCAGCAAAAACAGGGAGTCCATCCTCTGGATCCACCTGCGTCTCAGGGAAGCAAAGGTTGCTTTTGGTCCTCCATTAGCCCCCTATCCGCCACCTGGGGACGCGCCGCGTAGCCTCGCGACTATCCGGCTCGAGATCCCTCATGTGAGGGAGATCCGTGATCCGTCTATTGAACTAGAGAACGAATACTCTCTGAGAACATCCTCGAATAGCTGCGCTTTGCCACAAATTTCTCCCTTTCTGTTTTCATCGCATACGTAATCGTCGTTCACTTTCTGTTGTTCTACGAAAATGCAACGCAAAAAACAGCGCCACTGAAACGGCTGATCGCTTGGTTTAGTGAGAAATATAGAAATATCTGACATAGTAACGAGGCTAAACTACTAAGTCGCATAATGAATGACGAACTAACCAAATCAAAAAGGAAAACGGACCTCGAGTTTATTGTGTTAGGAAAAAAAATACCAATCGGCCGTATTTTAATTGATTCATCTACGAAGCAACCAGAAGATAATCTCCACGGGGTTCAGTGTCGTTCAATAGAACTGCTATATAGCCCTAACTAGTTGTGTATCCACAATGACAATCATCTCACGCTTGCAACATCATAACCGACGAAGCAAAGCCAGAAAACTTTTATGTAGAAGAAGAGCATCTATGAGGAATACGTCAAAACACATGACCTTCAAACACACAAAACTAGAGAGCTCATATATTTGCATGCTTCGTTGAACTACCGAAATTCGTCGCAATGAAAACATGAGCCCAAAGTGGTGTCGCCGAAGGATGTTGTCAAAAAAGTGATCGACTTTATTCCTAGTGACTTGATAAAAGTGACTGGCCAAGGATGTGTCAGTAATTATGTAATTAAACTTCAAGGGAAAATGACAGCAAGAACGTACCGGATCCAGGGACCTAAACCTCGGAAAAAATAATCATGCGTCTTTTCCACTTGGATGACATAATCATGCCAAGCGTCCGAATCGATCACACTGTCTTCAGAGTAGAAAAAGAATAATCCAAATGATGTTTGTCGCAGATCACCTTATATTAGAGTAATCAACGCATATCTTATCCGTATTGATCCGCACCATAGAAAAAAGTAGGAAATCCGACGGACAACATAGTTAAGAATTGTAACGGCATTAAATGTGAAGTATTTAAAAGCACTGAATTCTTGGCGACGTGGGAAATATGGAATTAAAGGAATATGACGAATACTTGATGCGTGATACTTGAACGGCCCGTCCTCACTAGTTGTGCGGGACCCAGCATAATCACCATTTTTCGGAGATTTGCTGGATAAGCCATTGTGGTCCCCTGGAATTCCGAGGACAGCTTGGCCACAGTCTGCCCCTGGTCGTCACCACGACAGGCGGTTGCAGCCCTTGTGGATCAGAGAGAGATTTGCCACTATGCGACTTTAATACCAGGATGGTGGTGGATCCTGGTATTGGTTTACTCTTAGCTAAGCTTCCTGATGGAAACGCCGGACTCCTTCTCAGCTTGGGAGACCCTACCAGAGAGACTAATCCCACCGCTGTACAACGCAGTCCAACACCCAGGAGCACCTCCCAGCCACGATGAGGCGTTTAAACGTTAGGAGGAATGTGACGAAAATGACAAGAAATACTGATGGAGTGTGACCAGTTATCTAAGAGTTCCACAGAGGTAGAAAAGGCATTGAAAGTTAAAAGATGGTTCTCATACTGCATTAGCATTTTTTGGCTCATGTGTGCAGAAGAAAAACTGTCACATATGGCAAAACATGGTCTTAACGATTTATCGTTTCAACAACCATCAGAGAACCTTAACATTTATTATCGTTGTGAATGACCTAGAAGCGCGTTATATAATGTCATACTTCTACATCCAATGGACGCCCGGCCAAGTGATGGGTTCGGTGCAACACCACTTTTCATGAAAAAAGATAAAGGTGTGAAGCTAATCGCTTTGTAGTTGCTGCTCTTTGTCTTCCTTCTTGAGCTTCCTCTGTGGGCCTTTTGTAATGATCATTCTGAGACGTTTTTCGAAGGACTTCGATAGAGCAAGATAGGTTTCGCAAAGAATTTAGCTGCATGGTCCACTTCCGTGCACTCTCGAGAATAATCGAAGTGGGCCGGGAGTAACCCCTAACCTATTGCCTTAATTACGGCAGACTACGAAAATGCATTCAATAGCATGGATGCCAACATTATCCTTTCCACCTTACTCGACCAAGGTATAGAAATTTTCCGTATAAAAATGCTTGCTAACTTCATTGGTCGTTACGAAGTGAAGAAACAGCTTTCTCATTGACCGCTCGCTGACTATTACAGTTGGTAAGCAGACATGACAGATAGAAATAATATCGTCAAAGCTACTTTAACCTATGATTCCTTTAATTCCATATTTCTCACGTCGCCAAGAACCTTTGACTACTTCCCAGACATTATCTCAGTCATAGAAGCAACACTGATCTCGCTTAATGGATAAGAACTAAAAGATACAACCACACATAAAACGAAGAAAAATTCAGTTCATGAAGAACGTATAACATGAGGGAGCATAGACTGACTTGAATGGATTAGGATATTACATCGTACTTATACTCAGGATGATTAATGAATAGAAGACGACTTGGAAGAAGAACTCAATAAATGTTCACTAGCAACATGAGCGCCTTTGAGGCTCTACAAGAGGTCACTAGTAAACCTATTTATGATGACCAACATGCCCTTTCTTTTAACACGATATCCTTCGTGCAGTTGTGCCATACAGAAAAAGCATAGGATAACATTCCAGTAAAGAAGCTTGTATAAAATGCAGAAGACCGTCACGAATGTGTGCTGACGATGGCCCATTGCACTTGGCATCAAATACAGCCTTGATCTCTTCACATTGTTGCGCCCGTGAAATCCAGAAGAATATATCTTGAAAAAATGAGCATTTGTAGCCGGTTATATAAAGAAAAAAAATGCGACAAATGGAATGAAACCACATTAGAATGTATCTTAGGAGAAAAAACGAACTCGGCGGAGGCCACCAAAAAGATAATCCGAGGGCCGAGGTGTTTCTCATGAGCGTACAGCGGCCACATTTACAGCAGCAGTCAGCTTCCGTGTCCTCAAACTCTAATTGAACCTAATGCAAAATACAACCACCATTACGAGTGGCGATTGTGGGCCAAGGAAATGAATGCAATTGTAGGATATGTGAAAATGGGTAAGTTTTATTCCGCATCAGTTGTGGCGGTTTCTTTTTTTCTAGTGTAATTTGGCAAAGCAACCGAACAACGCTGTCATCATCGCAATATCGACTAAACAGCTACCAATATTGCTGTCGATAAAAGTGTTCTTTTAGTCCAAGTATCTACAATGGAACGTTTGCTATGTACTTGTCGATATTGCCCCTTTCTGCCATAAGCAGTGGAAAGTTCGCCTTCACGGCATGCTCACCTAACTTGCCAAACAACTGGACATTTTCTTCTATAAATCCGGCCAGAAATGAAAATGTACCAAGGATCGTCGTCGCAAAAGACGTCCAGTAGAACAGATTCCCTTTTTCAAGAACGATAGTAAAAATGTGTTGAGATCCTTGCGATTTCAGAAGATGAGTCAAATTAAAAGTTCATCAAAACAAAAACGATTACCGCTAAAAATTATGAGTAACTTTTAGCTGGAATGAAGGACATGGTGGCATTCATTTCAGGCAAACGAAATTCGACAATTGCCAACAGTTTTTCGGAAACTAGAGTCCTTGAGAAGCTGAAGACTTGACAGGCTTATAGAACAGCTTTAAGCCATATAAGATGTCTTAACAATTTTCCTAAACTTCTGAAATTTAGGAAAAAAGCGAACCGACAAGAAAATGGGAGCGAAATTCAAATAGTTAAAAATTTTTGAACAATCGCTTACATCAACGAAGCAAAGGAAAAATTCACGGTCTCCTACTGAATGAAATCCAATTTTTTCAATGGCTTCGCCTTTCGAAAAAAAAAGAGAATGGAGAAAGCTTTTCGAGCTTCAGAAAGTGAGATTTTCATCATGATAAACGAAGAAAACGCGAATCCTAAAGGCAGTTTTCGCCGTTTTGAAGGCGGCGTAATGGTTCCTGTTTCAAATAAAGGAGCTCAGTAGATGTGCTTTTTTAAACTTGAAAAGAACAAACCTTTGCGATCATACATGTATTGAAATCAATGCATGCAGCTACTAGTGTTCTGGGCAATTTTTTTGAAGTTACCGTGTTACTCGAGTCACATTGCGCGACAGTCGGTGCCATAGCGGTGGAATTATAACACTGGATGGTGGACGTCGTCATCGTTACTGCGTTTGGATAGAAGAATAGGTCTAATGATTGAGTTTGAAGAAAAATTAGATGACTCTTTGAAGAATAAATGAACGATTTATCGCTTCACATGTCACATTGGAAATATCGAAAACGAACGAGTTTTCCCGTAATAAAGTGTAAACGATCATTCATCAGGCGATGATTAAGCAACTTTCATCAGTTTACCGATCTATCAAGTCAGTGCTTTCACCCACTCAGACAAGTTCCGTACAGCATTTCTGGCCCTGGAAGAAAGAAGGGCACAGTTTGCCGTGCTGCAGAATCGAACCGACAGTTCGGTGGTTATTGCAAGTCACTTTCAACCTATGCCGCTACACGTATCTCATAATATAAAGCACTGTTAGAAAACTCGTATAATTTTTCTATAATATGATGCCAGCGTAGTTGTCAAAAGTGTAAGTGTTGCAATGCTAACAGTTTGGCGACTTTCATGTTGTTTGCTGCTTCTATGTACTCGGTAAGGAAAATTTTCCCACTGTAGGACCGTACAAAGCTTTAATTTTAAAAAAGCAATGCTTTGAGCTTTGAAAAATTCATTTTTGTATATATTAAATAAGGTTTCAACACTTTCAACTGGAAGTGTAGCAACAAGTAGATCTATGCCATGGAAGAGAACGGAAAGCTTGTTCCAGAGAAAAGTAGCGGTTTATGTGCATCAGAAGGATGGAGAAGCAACATGAACTTTGCTACGATGTCTGATAAGCGAGTTGAAAGTTTCTAAAGAGTATTCAGTTCGCTTCGCGGATTGTTTGAAAGTCTCAGACAAAAATTGTTTACCCTTCTGTAGTCTTCCATCACATCGTTGGACAACGGACTTAATGTGAAGAAAGAGCCGCTTCCACATCAATAAAATTCTGGACTTCTCTAACCAATTGTCCTAGTAAGAAATCGAATTACTTGTCTTAAAAACATTCATATTCAAATGTTTCTGCTTAAAACCTGTCAGATTTTATTTTGTTTAATGTTCTCTTTCTTTGTCTATGATAGTGAATGACTAATTTTTATGCTAAAATAGACAAAAATGATTTTAAGACATATTCCATGAAGTAGATGTAAGACCAAAAGTAACATGATCTATGACTAAAAGCTATCTTCAGGAGGTTAGGTCACTTTCAAACCGTCGAAACCATCCATATACTGTAGTTCAGACGAAAAAGACAATGTTGAAAACTTGATATGGAAGGAAGCATTATTTTCTCAGAAACACTATCAGTGTTAAATGCTCATTAGGGCGTTTATTCTGTAAACTCTCATTTCTTTCTAATAAATCCGTCTCATGAATCGTTTCTTGTTACAGATATCATTGCTATAGTGCACAATTCAACGTTCTAGTTTCATTTCTCTTTCTACCATTCTAGTCGGCCGCTCTTATCCCACTAACGATTCACTCAGAACTCGTTAGATCGTCAAGAGCTTTTGTTTTTGTTAGCTTCGCCACACGGGCTGGTATCAACTGTGCAATCCATCCGTCATCCATCCTCAATCTACCCGTCGTGTCCGTCATCGTAAGGAACCGCTTTGTAGCTGTTCACCGTCAACAAATTCTTAATCACCGATAATCATCGAGAACAAATCAGATTACCATCCTTATCATCAAATGCGATTCTCATACATTCTATCAGCAATCATTGGTGAGTACAATTTAAGTAAAATGCGGTAATTTGTACGTTTTTAGTTTAATCGATCTAATTCCTTTTAATCTACGCTTAAACCAACGTTACTCTCCATGCTGGTTTCTCAACAGATGTCGATAGTTTTTGGATCACTGGAGCATTTCACTTAAGATCACCGTTAACGTATGAAAGAAACTTTTCTCTGAAACATCAATCTCTAGAACATTTATCAAGTACTATTTAAATTTTAGGTTTTTATTAGAGTTAAAGAGCGTATGGCGCACACCGTGGAATCGATCCCCGCGCCCCTGGTCCACCAAGCCTTCCATCCCTCCGGGGTCGGCAAATTGGTACCAGACTTGTCTGGGAGGATAGCAGCACTGGCTCGATACACCGGCAAGCCACCGCGAGTTATTGTAAAGGCATTCATTCACCTCAAACGATACTTAATGAAGTCGAATGCATGGCGCATCCCTCAAGGATTGGTCGACACAGAGAGCTTTATCCTTTATCCTTGTATATTAGAGTTAAAATTTTCAAAACATCGAAACCAAAATGTGAATTGAAAATTTCCGACATAAATACGGCAACCGCAGACAACAAAGATATATTGGGAACCACTGTCGTGCTCTGCTGCGCAAGGTCTTACCCTTCCATCTGTTTTTCTCTACAAAATACGAGATCGACAAGAAAGGAAGAAAACGAAAAAGGTTTTTGCAGGCTTAAAAAATCAGGATTTTCTCACGGTAAAATAATACGTCAAACTGGCAAAAATCTCTAGTTTCAAATGGTCACTTCAACCAGTAAAGTTCATGGTGAGCTAATAAATTAAGGTTTAAAGCGGCCGTTGTTTTTCAGTCAACTGAACTCAAATAGGTGTTTGTTGGGCGTTGTGCGTTAATCGAGTGCAATTACTTTTTATTAACCATAGCATGCACGGGCCTACCAAGTTAACTATTGGGGTTGGGAAGCTGATACCAGACTTCTCTTAGAACAGTTCACTCTCTGCACTCTACTAGGAAACACTCTTGCTTCCCCGTTCCTAGGCTGCAAGAAGAATGAACTCGACCAGCCCAGCATTCAACGACATTTATAGATAACACAAGAATCTTCAAGCAACAGCTGAATATACATGCAAAAAATCGAAGACCGTCGTGAGTTGCGGATTCGAGGAAACGAATAGAATGCAAAAAGTGCAGGGATCTGCACAGTAGATATGATAACGGATCAGGTAAGAATTTTTCAATTTTATTTTCAAACCCTCTTTCCACATCTAATCTGTGACTTCCAGCACTTCTTACGTTCGATTCGTTTTCTCGAATCCGTCATCCGCAAACGTCTCTCAACCATTAGCGTGTGGGTTGGGTTCTACTTCAGGACTGTTGTTCAGTTTATGAATAACGTTGAATGGTGGTTGAGTCTATTTTTCCTGCAATCTTGAGATAGGGTAGCTAAAGCGTTCCCACGAGAACTGCAAAGAGTGAGCCGTTTTCAAACAGGTTTGGTACAATTTTTCCGACCCGTAGGGGTGAGAGGCTATGCGGGTACAATACGAGATCGAACCACCATCCTGCTCATGATGATCGGAATCGCAACCATTACGCTAACCACCGCTATGTAGAACAGATATAAAAGCGTGCATGTTGTATCATATTAAGCTGTACTAAGTAACCAAACGTAACCAAGAAAACAAAGTAGACATAATAAAGTAATCCAAGTTTATTAACCAAAGAAATGAGAACCCCAGCGCTCATCTTCTGGTTCTCACTGATTTTCAACTGGAATCATCAAGTTTGTTCATTGCAATACGAATTGCACGTCCCGTAAACGATATGTCACATGTTCTGCATTTACCACTAAGAGCTGGTGAATTGAAAATTCTGCTCAAAATCAGCTGCATTTTCCTCTTTTGTTAAGCCGTCGAATGTTCAGTGCAGTTGTCTATTATCCAGTGTATCCGGGCACGAGGATACGATTTTCTATGAGGTGACTAGATGCTAAACTGATGGTACGACATCTGTACTTGTACGAAAAATGCAACTCATCCGACATTTCGTAAGGGGAGTTTTTCCTACACGAATAACTAGTGTTTCGTCATCTAATTATCGTACGTTGGCCTTCCCATTTTTCGCTCCTTTTCGGGCGATCATATGGAATTTGTTGCAATCGGAGGCATCAAAGTGGGCGTAAAAGTCTGAAAAGACTTTGTGGCGTTATAGGTGAATGGCAAGAAACAGTCGTCGTGGGCGTACTCGTTTTTTCCGTTTCAAATGACGTCATGTTGAACTCGAGATTTGATCGCCACTCACAGCTCGGCGTCGTAGACAACGCCACCTAGTGTACGAGGTAGTAAGGCTGGAGTTTTGTTGGTTTAGCTAATGTGGTTCCCTGGATTCCTTAAGCCAGCCTAGTCCAAGTCTTTGCACACCTCAGGATGATCCCCATCTTGTGGATCGGACAAAGCTTTACCACTCATGTGACTAGTCTGTTACCAAAGCAGTAGTGATTCTTCGTGTTGTAAATCCCAAGGTCCACTTTCCATTAACCTCGGCACTGATTGGTAATCCAATAGTTTTTCTGCAATAAGCAAGCACTAATTGGCATTACAGAATTTATTAGCACACAATGGCTGGCGTTTCGGCTGCTTCACCTTCTTCAGAGCCTGGAAAGGCCAAATTGACATGCAATCTACTCAGCCAAGCATTTTCGTAACCTTAGCAGATAAGACTTAAAACATAAATTTGCATTCGCATAATAAACAACTTTATTTAAACACCTACCTTTTATTTCTTGTGAGTATCTGAGTCAGTTTGTGGATAGCAGCAGCACAGAGTAATACATGGGCGAAGAGTTTACAGTCTAGGTCAGGTAATAGAAACAGCCTGAGGTATGGTGCGAGGTCATTCCATTTCTGGAATTAATCCAAAACGCTTCAAGAATTTTGCGCGCTGATATCTCGGATTTCTGCGCGAGGGTAGTGACTGGTGCTTAGAAATCTTCTCCGCCGTGTTTCTTTGTCCTACGGGCGCCTTTTGCAATATTCGGTTTCAATTTAGATTTACCGACTAGCTGTTCTTTTATGCGGACGCGGAGCGGTTTTCCCGTTTCGCCAAAGTGTTTATCCCTACACGCTTTACAAGAGATCAGATAGACTCTATCCGAGCTCATGCAATCACCGCCTCTACAGGTAGGGAAAATTATGCAGTTTCTTGTTGTACACAGACGGTTTATAGGCAATTACGAACTAGCTGGCCTCTTAAAGTGTCCGGTGCTATATCTATCACTCATACCGAAAATGGCTCGTATGGCGCAGTGGTCGGAGATGCCTTGCAACACATACGTGGAATCGATCCTCGCGACCATGGCTCGATACATCGGTAGGCCATCGCGAGTCATTGTAAAGACCATACATGCATTCAACCACCTCCAAGCGATGCTCAATGAAGTCGAATGCATGGCGCTTCCTTCAGGGATTTTTCAACGCCGAGAGCTTTATCATTTATTTTATCCTTATCTGATGAACGGAGCTTTGTTTTCTCTGGAATTATCGTTTCGGAGCGTGGTTTTTTGCCCTTTATTTCGCAAGAAATAAGTGCATCCTTAAGACGCTACTTAAGAAGGGCTGGTCTAAAGAATTCAGTAAGAGTGATAGAAATACCAGCGGACATTCTAAGACGCCATCTAGTTCGCAACCGCCTATGTGAGCGTCTGTGTACAACGAAAAGCTGCATAATTTGTCCTAACGGTAGAAACGGTGATTGCACGAGTACGGGCACAGTCTATCTTTTCTTTTGTAAAGCATACGAGGACGAATATGTTGGCGAAACGGGTAGACCGCTCTGCGTCCGCATGAAAGAACACATAGTCGGTAAATCTAAATCAAAAGCAAACACTCCACTAGGCGCGGATGCATCCATATCCATAGGATGCTGAAACACAAGGGAGAAGATTTTGAAGTAGGAGTCACTATCCTCACACACGAATCGAAAACATCAGCACGTGAAACTCTTGAAGCGTTTTGGATTATATCCAAAATTTCAAAAATGAACAGCAAGAAGGAGTGTTTTGTCATCACGCGTGACCTGGGGCCATCTCTCAGGCTAATCCAATGACCTGACACAGGCACAGTCCTCGCCCATGTATTACTCTGTGCAGCTGCCATCCTCCACCAACTAACTGAAATACTTACAACAGTTGAACGGTACGTGTTTAAATGAAGCTGTTTCTTATGCGAATACAAATTTATTTGTTAAGTTTCATCTGCTAGGGTTAAGAAAGTGTTTGGCTAAGTAGATCGCATCTCAATTTGACCTTTCCAGGCTCTGAAGAAGACTCATAGCTGAGCTTCAGGGTGGAAGTGTCGGACTGCCTTTCAGCTTGTGAGACCGTTGGATAAACTTCAACTGGAGTGATGTAACGGGCAGAAAACGGCATGGAAATTAGTTAAGCTGTGTTCGAAGTCTCAATGTTGAACTTTTTCTACTACTTGTTATTTTTCCTGCCAAGGTATTACATCCCCGCATTGTGCTTGTATTATACAAATAGCAGACGTAGAAATAAACTTCAGTCTTTCTGAATAACCCTCAATATTGATCATAGAATGACCCTGATCATTCCGGCAAAAATTATGGGAAACTTTGCCTATTCCCAGGATCGACTTTCTACTAACCTCGGCATTGGAATATGAATGCGTCGTTTTCTTGTTCATCAATCACGGGTTGTAATACAGCTTACACTTACTTCCATGGAAAAACAATGCAACAGCAGCAGTCGTTTCGGCAGTACCGTCTTCTTCAGAAAATGGAAGGATGAACTGATATGCTGTTTACTTGGCCAAACGCTTCAGTAACACAAAAAACGGAAAACTATATGGCAATTACATAATCAACAGCTTCTCGAAAACTCGCTGCTTTTTTCGTGACTTCCAAATGAGGAGGGTTAGAGCAGCTGATCACATATGGTTGATGACTGCGGCACCCCACATCAGAAATTAATCCGAAGATACGTGGCAAGGTCGCGTGTGGCCTCTGGGCATTCATCCTTGCTATTCATTGTGCTGTTTTTGGCCTTTAGTGTTTTAGTCTTCCGTGTGAGGATATTGACTTTTACTTCATAATCGTTTCCGCAATGCTTTTGTATCCTATGCGTGCCTAGTGGGGTACTTGGTCTTAGTTTTCGTTTGCCATCTGTTGATAATGTAGTTACCACAGAGTTTTTCGTCAATATCGTCAATTGTAAGTGTTATTGAAGCGTTTGGCTCAGTAAATTATATGTTATTGTACCCTTCCAGGTCCTGAAGAAGGTGATTCTGCCGAAACGTCAGCTACTGCTGTGTTGTATAGTGTGCTTTTCTATGGGAGTAAATGTCTGCTGTATAACAACCTCGCTATTGCTGAACAAGAAGGCGACGCATTCACATTCCAGTGCCGAGGTTAATAGAAATTTAATCCTGGGATCAGTAAATGCAGGTTAAAATACAGTGAAGTCGTGTTATTAAGATGAGTTACTGGATAGCATATCTTAAGAAGTGATCAAATGGAATAGATTGGTGTGTCCTAAGAAGTCATGAAATGGAGTAGGTTTAAGTTCAGTATCTAAAGTTTTCAATCTAAAATACAGGCATCTCGAAACGTTATAACATTTTATTAGTCCAGATATAAACTATTGCATTTACACGTATCTATCAACGAGGCAATGGAGGCGCTGTTGAAGAGCCCTCTATGCACGGATGCTATTTCAGACAAGGATAGTAGCACCAGTTGTGCGCCTGACCGGGTCTCTTCGTACATTCGAATCGAGATCGAAATCTGGCCTGCTGTGTAACTAATCCTTGTTGCTAGAATTATTTGCTCCTCTCATCATCACGTCTCGTTTTCTTGTGGTAGAATAAAAGGGCGGATTATTTTCATCATGAATTGTTGAGAACATTTTCACTGACACACTCCTTTCTTTCCATAGTTCATTCTTTACATTAATATCACTCAAGCTATACTTTGATTTTTACCCAATCTATGTTCAATTAGTTTACCAGTAATTAATTTTTTAGGAACAACACCTTACTGCTTACTGGACTCAGTGAAATAATTTTCAGGTTCATTGATTCTTCTTTGCAACGGAGATGAAGATGCCGGCGTACATGATAATAACATTTACACAGAAGTGATTTCTTTCATTATTTTTCCTTTACTGCTTTTCTACGTCTTTTTCTTTTTAGTAATTTTAGTCATTTTAGTGACTCTTAAAATATATTCTCCTATCAGTCTCTCTAACTGAACAGCACTCATTTTCCTATCAGGGTCATATTTTAACTGTGTTACCGAGATCACTGTAGCTTGCTATATATCAGGTCGCTGATAAATGATGCCTGTATTTCGTAAAGGGGTTTGCGATCTGGTTTCTGGTATTATCGTAGTATTATGTCAAGTAGGTCTACTCTTAATTGGTTTTCAAATTGAAATATCGAACTCTCTGAGAAAGAATTTCGCTTTACGTTACTGTCGGAAACCCCCCACCCCGCCTGCCCCCAGAATTACTCCTCAATGAGGCGCTAGACTATTTCGAGGCTGTCCAATAGCAGTTACAGATAGTAACTTGTTACTACAGACATAACACTACATAACAGATTACTACATCTATTACGCTTACATAAATTAGCACCGTCTGAAAGAATTTATGTCTGTCTTAAGGCATTTATTGTTTTTGGGGTTAATCGTTTTTTTGTCTTCTGCGTTTCATGCGGAAGGCCGTTTTAAACACTCTTTAATTAAATTGCGGTTGTAGGAGAACAGATCGATTAACGACGAACCAACATCGAAATCCACAAAAACAATTGGAACCACAGGTTAGCCCGAGTCATTCGTTTTTTTTTTTGTATAGCTGACTATTGATTGTTTTCAGATGCAATTATCACAAACGAAAAATTCGCGGAACTTAAGGGTAATGGAACGGCGAGTTTTCCCTGTTCTTTTTTTTCGACTATTTTCCACTGATAGCGAAAGCTATCTGCGAGATCTGCTATTGTTAAACTGAAAGCAACAATAGTACTAGTATCACATGTCAACTCCACCACTTCTTTTTCTGTTGGTCGTCATTTGACTGGAGCGGGTGCCAATAAGCGTTCCATTGCACCTTGTCGAATGCTAGCGTATCGCAGTGGTTCTGCTCGCTCTATGGAGTGTTTGAGAGTCATACGCTTTTTCTACGGTTTTCGCGAAGAACTTTGACCATCAGGTCGACGGTCTTTCCTTCGCGCTTTTGACCTACTGAGGAATCTAGTCACTAACCGCTCTTGTCCATTAGTTGTTGTAGTTCGGATGTACCATAGATACCGGTTAGCTTACTTGTGGCAATTTGATGTCAGCGTGTCTGTTCTGTCTGACGTTGATTGGAACACTGGATTCTCTCTCTCTCTCTCTTTCTCTCTCTCTCACACACACACACATAGTTCGAAATACTGCCGGCATCGTATTCTTGATTGCGCGTCCGGTATCTGGAGCTACTATTAATAATCCTTGTTTACTTGTCTGTTGGCGATCAAGTTTGAACTGTTGGTTAAGGGAAGAAGAGTCTCGGACTCGAAAAGGTGGGGATAGGGCTCCATGTTCTTAGTCTCCTTCACTACGTCCTCGACGCTCTTGAAACCTGACTCGCTGAGTCCCACTCGTAATAGCACGGCTCCGAGGAAGGCGAAATTTCTAAAACGTCAGCCATCGACCAACAACACCAACAGCAACGACAGCGAAAACCTATACCAACCTCGCATCAGCTTAAGAGGATCAGTGTATAAGATTATATAAATAAAAATAATCCAAAAGCTTTGTTTAAATCGATGAAAGTGAGACAGAGCGGTCTTTTGCACTCTCGCGATACTTCAGTGAGTTATCGTGTGGATGTTGGTCCACCGTGCTGAGACTTTTTCTAAGCCTTACTTGCTCACACAGCTGTCCCTTGTCCCTTGTTTTGTTAATCCTGTTTAGGTTGATTCGGGTAAAGAATTTATAAGGAGCATTCAACAGAAAAATTGGGCGATAGTAGCCGATGTCGTGAATATCTTCTTTTTTGGACAACAACACATCTTGCTGGTCTTTCTTTGACTATGAGTCTTGCATTCTGATGGCTTTAGCTGAACCAGTGTGTTGATGAGGACTGGAGGAACGTTCTTCAGGTACTCAGGTTTTATCCTTTCTGGACCAGGTATTGTGCTGTTGTTTACCAATGAAATACCGTAACGAATTTTGAAAAGGAGAGCCAGGTGAAACAATATAACCGTTATCCTAACTTTCATAATAAAGTGGGACGAAATGACCGCTGAAAGATCGAAGAAGTCGTCGTGGATATTTGTTCCGTAGCCTCACTGGGATCACTGCTTAGTCTTAATGTCGGAATGGGATCATCCTAGACTTGTGATTAGAAATTTCCTGCCGGCTTGGCTTTGCGAGTCGTTTTTCCAGCCTGTGCTGTTTCAAACATTGATCCTGTGATCTCCATGGGATAGAAAACTAGGTGCTAGTCTTGCCTGATACAAAATCAATCCCTCCAATCCACCCCCTAGCACTTAGGCATCTTAGGATTGCTTGGGAATCGACCCGACCAGCAGAGGCTTGGTGGATTCGAAGCGAGTTCAAACTAACGCATGGATATGTTGCACCATTTGACAATATAATTAGTAGTAATATAAAGTGGTAGTATTCTTTCCAAAGGTTTTTACAAAGTAACGTCTGATGTTCTTTTTTAGGATGTACTCGACATCACTAAGCCAGGTTTTGAGCTCATGAGATTTCACGAAATGTGAGTGCAATTTTTAACAACTTTTCTGAAACCAACAATCAAATAATAAGAAAGCTTCGTTCTAAAAACGTGGTCTGAAACCTGATTTCGATACGTCACTAAGAGGTTACGAATTAGATCAGTGGCATTTACGAAACATGTCAGTAGTTAATCAAAACTCACAGATGGTCTTCCTACTCCTTTAAGAACTGTATGAGAGAGATCGTGTTCATAATGATATGATAAATATGGTCGATACCGAACCATTAGCGTGCTCGTGATGACCGCGATCACTACCACTTTACTTTCCGTATCCTAAATGTGTGAATGAAATTAGGAAATAGAACTAGGATGGGTTGGTTTTCTAACATAAATGAGATGTTGCTTAAGTGAGCATCATGAGCAGATATTTGCATTCTTCATTTTCATTGTCTTTAACTTTAAACTATTATATTTTACCTTCTAATAAACTATATTATTTGAAATGGTGAGAGATAAGTAAACTCGAAACCTTGGCTTGGCTTGGAACCCGCCAACTATCCAATCCGAAGGCTCATGTGCTATCTACTAATTAAAATAAAATTCTCAGAGTCTGCAGAATTTTCTTTAAGATACGAGTTTCGTTCTCCCATAAGATGGACTTCTGATTTCTGAAATCCCCGCAGCACAAAAAACCTATTTTCACCAATTGTCTGGGTAGGTTGCAGCCAATTTGACCTTTCCAGGCTCTGAAGATGATGAAATTCACTGAAACACGAACGTCATCCTAGTGAAGAAATAAAACAACAACTCATGTTTGCTCAACAAGAATATAAAGAATTCTTTTATCATTGCCGAGATTAATAGGAAGTGACTCATGGTAATTTATTTCCAATATTCTGCCGTTAATACTGGTATTTCTGGTGAGAAATCGACTGAACAAATGGGACTTTTGTCCAGTACAACGCGACATTGTTCTAGAATGTACCATCGGTGTTTGCGGCTTCAGCATTTGAGTCAAAATTTTTGAGGGATTTCACAAATTTAGGTTATGTTCCCAATTTTCTACAAAGTCAACAAATTTGAAATTGAAAGAATAATGGGAAATGAACGGTCTCTTTCATAAATCTACGAAATTTTAAACTTCTAAAATAATGTGATGGTGAAGAAATTAATTTTCAAAAAGGCTACTCTCGAGCGTTTCGAGTACTGAACACCAAACAGTGATACCCCATCCACAACCCTTCCAATCTTTTCAGCTGAGATGAGTACCCTTCCTTTTGTCTTCTTACATTTCTCATATGTTGGTTATCGTACAGTTTGTAATGGTAGCAATCATATTTTTCAGTGCTATCACGTCCAAGAAGAACAGAACGATGACTGATGTGATCATGGAGCTGCCAACTACCCCAAATACTGCAACTCATGTCCCAGTTTCCTCATATCTATTTCCAACAGCACATAATGCTTTTGAAGAATTTAGTAATCGAGCCACGTTCAAAGACATCACGAGAGACTCAAAGCACCTCGGTTTTGAAAAGCACTCTGGAATTTCTGTACTGATTACTTCTAATGATGTTAACTGGACAACCAGCTCGAATCAATCTACTGTACTTCCCTTAAACGATAATTTTGATAAGCAATCTCGAGCTGTTTTTCCACATTTCGTCAAGATCACTGTGGCTCCGAAAGGCTTCAAAAGCAAAGCTGCTTCTGTGAAGTCGGAAAAATATGGATCTACTTCAATTTCCACCATACTGAGTAGCAGTCGCTCTATTCAGACATCGACTTTGTCATCTACAGCCACTGTCAAGTTTTCTACAACGCCCACTTCAGTTTCTGTGGTTCAAGCAACAGTGCCAGCCGCAGGTTTTGGAATGGAACAACGAGCTTTCAACTCTGAAGCAATGTCGCAGCACACCTTGTCTTTTGGAGAACCATTTGCATCTGACTCATCAGCTCTTTCTCGTACAAATCTTCTCCCAGTCCTTGATGCTTCTAGCATATCAGCTGCAGCCGCAGGTCCGCTGAACTTCCTTGCTACCACTGCTGGTTCTAATAACTCGCTATTCGAAGGCGACGCCATGCTCTCGAACAGCACAAGCAATTCGTCTGAAAAGTCTGTTTCTAAAATTATTTTGTCACCTTTTGCCTCATTCGCAACTAGCAGTACCATTCAGAACTCTTTGGATACATCACTGCGATCATCCTCGCAATCTTTGGTGAATTTATCGATTTCGTCGTCATTCTTTCGACCTAATACTCAAGCCTTCATTTCAATGAAGAATACTGAAAACGTGCGACCGAAACTCTTAAAATCAGAAAAGGATAAGACCCATTTAACACATGAAGAAAAACAAAATTCCGAAGACGATTTATTCCCAGGAAGCAAACTTCAAGGAAAGCCGTCGTTAGTGAAGTCTATTCCCAGTTCTCCACGTTGCCTACAGATGACATCTACAACACCTGTCTTGGTTCCAGAAATTCACACCAAGCATTTAAATTTCTTAAATTTCAACAAGTGCAGTTTTATTTCAAAGGCCACTATTGGGCCCAATACTGGAGCTGGTGAGGCTACAGGTAACTCTGAAACGTCTACTTCGCCTATAAATATCACGAGACAGTCAGCAACTCCAAATAGCCAAGGAAGTCAGCAAACGACTAAGCGTTTATGGATTAAATGGGCTAAAAATACTCCGAAAACATTGTGGTGGACACCGAAGTTCGGCTACCTTAAAAAAAGTGAGCCAGAACCGGAAACGACAAGAGGTCTTTTCAGAGTGAAGTTCAGTCATCAGGGCCTAAAAACGCTTAAGGTTTGAAAATTTTACTACTATGAGATAATAGCCTTTGTATAAAAACGACAGCCTATTGTCTACGAAAGTCCGTGAAAAATTCCTTAATGATGGCGAAAAACCAAACAAACTAAGCTGTCCTAGGGAATACTTGCAATAAAACCTCATTACGTCTTCAAAATTCAAGGGTGCTTCGACTTTTCTCGCTATACATATCTTTACAATAAAATTGTTCCACGCATTTGGCACATTTTTTCGCTGTTGTTTGAGTCAGCTTCAACGACAGCACTACTCTCTGCAGCATCAGAAGATCGTAGTATTCCTCTAGAGACATTTGTACCAGAACAAATTGTGTATCAGAGAAAAACTCCGCCATTGAATTTGTCGAAATTCCATCAGCATAAAAGTTGCTTTTCTATAAACAACTATACTTACTTACTTGGATACTTGGACGGTTGGTCTTCACGAGCTTTGTGGACCCCCACACTTATGCCATTCGTTCCCTTCTCTCGCAAATGTAGTCCATGGTTGTGGTCTTGTTCGAGCATGGTAGCGCTTTCGAGTCTCATACCGTGATCTGTAAAACAGCAGCAGCTGCGTGTACAGCTGATTAACTTTGTTTACGAACACATCCGTCCAACGTGTAGGTGGTCGTCCAAGGGTACGATTGCATTCTCTTGGAGTCTACTCAGCTGTTCTTTTCGTTCATCTGTCGTCTGCTGTCCTCCTTATGTGACCGGCCCATCTATGTTTCGCTATGGATGAATATTCTCCTGGATTTCGAAGACGTGACAGATTTCGATGGTCAGAGCTTCGCATTCCGGCTAGATATTCAAAGTGGCAGTTTATTTCAGAACACATCGCTCTAGCGCTTTCTAAGTAGTGCGAAGAATTCTTGCCATTGCTGAAGTATCAACCCAACTATCTGCACCACAACAGAGCGCTGGGAGGACCGTAGAATCGAAGAGATGAGCACGAACTTTCGGGTTCTCCAGTTGGTTGGTGGCTTCTCTGAGAGCCCCGAATGCGGCCCAAGCTGCTCTCCTTCTTCTATCTAGTTTCCCTTCATCTTGTTTTCCATGCTCACTGATCACCTAAGATATACCTACGATGGGTATCTGCAATAAGAGAGCCATCCAATTCAATTTTTTCTCCTTCGCACCATGGATATTTCATGAACTGGGTCTTCTTTCGATCTATGCGAAGTCCGATCCTTTTCCTCGCTTCGTTGAGCTCGTTGACCATCACCTCTACTTCGCTAGTACTTTTTGAGAAGATAATAATGTCGTCGGTAAAACGAAGGTTTGATAGGAATTTTCCATCAATACGTATTCCTTTTTCTTCCTAATCGAGTGTCTTCATTATTCACTGCAGTGCGGCATTGAACTGCTTTGGCAATATTGTGTCATTCTGTCGAGCCCCCTTTTTCTATGGGCATGGTAAGAGGTCGATGGAAACAATGTATTTTCGTAGTGCAATTCCAACAACAGTCAGACACAGTTCTCATGTAAGACGGGTCCACTCTTTGGTTGACGAGCGCTGATAGGATTGCACTCGTTTCGACACTTTCAAATTCTTTTTCATAGTCGACAAAGGAGGTTAGTACTAGGTTAGTACTTGCCTCTAGGCAAGTGGTATTCCCGACAAACTTCGATGACCCTGGAGACAGTTTGGATGTGGTCTATGCAGCAAGATCCTTTCTGAAATCCTGTTTTCTCGACTGATTGAGCCTCGCCCAATTTCCTTGATATGCGCGAAAGGATAATCTTCGTGTAGAGCTTATACAGTACACATAATAAGCATATGGGACGATTGTTACGAAGATCCCTTCGGTCTCCCTTCTTGGGCAGGATAATCGTGCTCGGCGTCTTCCACTGGGCTGGGATTTTTCCCTTTTGAAGGTACGCTGTCATATGATGTGCGAGAAGTACATGTAAATTGTGGACTCCAGCTCTAGGGAAATCTGCTGTGACATTGTCTGGTCTTGAAGCTGTGCCTCTTTTCATGCTTTCTATCGCAACTCGAACCTCCGACGGAAGAATACCAGATGATTTTTCTCCAGCGGGGATATTAAGGCCCGGGAAGGGCATTGTGGAAAGGAAAAGGTTGGTGTAGAACGTTTTCGCTATTAATTCCATATCATGGCGGAAAGTTTTGACGATCCCATCTTCGTTCATCAGGGCTGAAAGCGGAGCATTATAATCACATAAGTCCCAACGGCATTTATTCAGACTGCTTCTTTTCTCTGCTGCTTTCAGTAGTTTCTTCTGCTTGTACGATTGTAGATCTTCCTGCAAAGCTCTTTTGCAGCTGGCATTTATTACTAGCCAAGTTTAACGTGTTGCAGTAGGATCAAGCTTCAGTTTCCTCCTCTTTTCGAGCAACTCCTTAATAGTGATGGACATGATATCTGATCTTCTTGCTCGAGGAATTGAGGCGAATTCGGCACAGCTTTTCAGTCCTTCGACAAACAGCTCGTAATCTTCGGTTGGATGCCCTTTAATCTGCTAGTCACGTTCGGATAGGGCTTCGTTCAGAGTGTTCTCGTCGTGTACAGCTAGACGTTTTCCACGTGGTCGGTCAAGTAGGCACCATCTTCTGTTTGTCAGAATATGGTCGATCTCCGCATAAGTCATGCCGTTAAGTGAGAGACTACCATGTCCAGCGGCGGCTTTCTTTCTTCTGGATAAACGAGTTTCCATGGAGGAGACGTGCTGGCCTATTGCTGGTTGTCCAGCTTGGTCCTCCCTGGAGTTTTCGCCTAACCCTAGAAGTGAGTATCCAGGTCTACAGCACGATGGGGATCTGAGGGTGTATGTTTTCGGCGACAAATCCTTCGCTCGGTCTTTCTAGCTGATTCGGACAGAGGTTAAAACCAAAATCAGAGACGAAAGTAGGAATGTAAAAGTAACCGACCGCTCAAGGACGTAGAAGCCGACAATCTAACTAATTAAATAAATAAATATACATAAATAATAATATACGGTATAATAAACAGTATACCATAATAAATAATATGCATAAATAACTACATACAGGTGATTAGCGTCAAAGCTTTTTTGTTCAGATAAAAAACGGAAGACTAAAATCTGGACGTCATTATTCCGTTCTGAAACTTACCGGTCGGCAAACTCTGTTTATGCCATTTGCCAAAGCTTCTCTGGCAGATCAGTTCAACTACACTACTACTGTTTCGACGACCACCTCACGCAGTGATCCCGCTGCAAATCTAATTCCTAAGCAAGCGACTCAGTCGCTAATTCTAGGGTCTCATTTGCGGCACCCGCACCCCTATCTCAACAAACCTGCTTCAGTCAACAGCGTTACGCCGCCATCTTCATTACCACTCGTTTGGTTACCAGTTGTTTACCGTACATATCAAAAAGAAGTACTAGCTACCACACCTGGAAAGAAAGGTAATGTATCTTTTAGTAACGAGGTGTATTTTTGTAAACTTGACGACCGAAATCTATATATTAAGGTCAGGTAAATATTAAGTCTCAAGATATTATGTATGCTGTAAAATGAGGTAGCAATTTCGCGCATTTTATTCAAACATGCTTTTGTTTCAGTCTGTATTCTTCTCAGAATGTGAGTCGATCAAGTTCTCTAACCCTAAAATAGACTAGCTAGTTTCAACTAGAACTTCAAATAAAACTAGAGGAAATACAAGTGGAAGGAGTGTTCCCATGTTAGTTTGAGACGCCAAAATTGAAGAAATGCTTGCTGCAAAAGAATTTCGTAGCTGCGAAAAGATTAAAATGAGACGACAGAAGGTTCAACCTATGTGGAACCGTAAGCAGCGGGTGGCCTGAGCCGCATTTGATTGAATGTAGTCCTGAAAGACAAAACCTTGAGTTTGTCTCGCCTTTTTATAGAGCAGCACCTGGTTTACTGAGCCGATCTGAGTAAAATTGCTTATGATCATGCTTCTTAACCTGAACGAACTAATCTTGCAGGTGTGAGATGCGGATTAGGCGTGTTATGTTAGCATATGTTTGGCGGCCGTTTTCTAGAGAAACCTACAAGACTTGGTGCACGTCGGCCTGCTTGAATGTGATTGCGCCTATCTCCATCAACATGCCGTTTCAGAATACCTTTACGAGAGCTAAGCAACTAGACGTTGCCACACAAGCAACTCTGCTGGTGTTGATCAACTTCTGTATAAACCATCCCACCACTCTATTGCAGCAGATCTCATGCAGGCACTTCAAGATGATGGAATGGTGACAGCCGTTTCGTGCCTAGCCGTATACAAATACCCGCCCATCCGTATGATGCCACTTGAAGGCAAAGGAAAACTAAGAAAATACAAAAATGCGCGGTTGGTGTAAAGTGCGACGATTTACGTTTTATTGATTAACAAATACAGTTACTAGAAGACCACTTACATTTCATTGTTTTATGCTTCTTTCTCGTTTGGCGCAGTGGCTGGAGGCGCTATTACGGCACGCACTTGGAATCGATTCCTGCGCCCATGGCCCACCAAGCTTTCCATCCCTCCGGAGTCGGCAAATTGGTACCCGACTTGTTTGGGAGAATGGCAGCACTGGCTCGATACATCGGCAGGCCACCGCGAGTCATTGTAAAGGCCAGATATGCATCCAAGCTTTCAACGATGCTTAATGAAGTCGAATTCACAGCGAATCCCTTAGGGATTGATCAACGCCGAGAGATTTACCGTTTTATCCCTTATATAGTACTCTAGGCACTCGTTTGAGCTAAGAAAGAGCAATCATCCCGAGACAACCTCTTTTCCGCTGATCCAATGTTACCAGCAATTTTTGTGGCAAAAAATATTGTAATAGCAAATTGTGAAATAGTAGATATGCCATATAAGAGTAAGTAGCTAACTTTTAACGTATTTATATGCTATTAGGAAAATAAGGCAACATAGTGCGTTCGTTAACTATTTTTGTGCGGAATATTAACACATTTAACATTAATTTAGTTAATTAATTGATTAATTAGTTAATTACAACATTAATTTGCGATTAATTGCTGAATAATTGTGCTGTGTTTCCTGATCTTCATGGGGCGAAACTGAATGCGTAATAGATTCTGGAGAGAAGCGGAAGCATATATGAGTGTTTTCTACCATTAAAAAAATCTCTCGGCGTTGATGAATCCCTGAGGAATCCGCCATGCATTCGACTTCAATAAGTATCTTGGGAGGTGATTAAATGCATATCTGGCCTTTACAGCGACTCGCGGTGGCCTGCCGATGTATCAAACCAATGCTGGTATCCTCCTAGACAAGTCTGGTACCAATTTGCCGACCCCGGAGGGATGGCAGGCTTGGTGGGCCATGGGCGCAGGAATCGATTCCACGTGCGTGTCGCAGTGGCGCCTCCAATCACTGCGCCACACGTGCCTCTTTCTACCATTACCATCATTATTATATTAGTTTTTCACTCTTGTCAACATTAATTGCTATTTTCCTTCACATTCTCAATAGGGACACCACGATCGTTATTCCAGTTTGAAATATCATGGGCAGTTCGATAACGTCACATATCTGGAAAGTTTCCATTATTTATAAGTCCACATTTCATCACCTGCTTTTCTAAATCGTCGCGTATTATTCACTAATTGTGGATACACAAAAGTTTTCAGTGCTTCTTGCTCCTGTTGGTATCATGAAGAAGTTGAATTCTATGCTTCAGACGTCAACAAATGGAAAGGTATGCTAGCGACTAATGTTAAAATGACCTATATTTCGAAGTTATGGTTCCTCCCCTTTAAGCTATCCTTTCTCCTTGCCACAATTATCGGTGAAAGAACGATTTCTTTAACTATAACTGCAAATTCATTAATGATGCTGAGATATTTTTGCAAAACTGTGGACCACAAGTGTATGCGATGGGGAACGAACGCGCTATTGTCCTTTCCAGGGAGTAACGCGCTCAGCACTACACCATGTGGGTCTATCGTTTCGACTGTCTCTCAGCTAGTCCTATCGATCTTTGTTACATATTCTTTCTTCCTCTTTCCGATTTTGACATTCAGCAACACAGTAATGTCCAAAGAGCCAACAAGTCAGCTCTGGGATCAGAATCATTAAGAAGTACACCACTTCCATGACTCTTTATTCGATTGGACTAGCTATGTGAAGAAATCTATGTTTGCGTGCTATCCACGATTCCTAGAACTGAGTTCTGCCTACTATAATTTTTATGGCAGTGAATGTTGTGAAATACAACCACAGCAATGCTGAGATGTTCGCAAAACTTGAACTCCAGAGTAGATGGAACCACGAAATTCCTTTCCGAGAGCTAGCGTATTACACACTGCACCACGGATGGCCTAGCTCTGCGTTTTCCTCACCTAGTTTTCTACCTTACGATTCCATCAGCAATCACCCGTCAGTGGGGTCGATCTGGGGTGCACAAATCGACACTAAACCCAGTCATACTGACTTTGGCGCAGAAAATAAAAGATTAGTATTGTGATTTCGACTAAAGCAGCAGCTTATCTGAGTTTAACACCGATTTATGGTCCACAGATCAGTCCCACTGGCAGGTAATTGCTTATGACAGCGTTAGGTAGAAAACTATTACGATGGTGCATATAAAATCTCCGATTCTATTGCTAAATTCACCATGTGGCTTTTTCAAACAAAAATTTTGTTAAAATTGTTTGTTAATTGTAAAATTTGTTAAATTTTTAATTTTGTTGTTAAAAATTTTGTTCTTTATATACGTTTAATATAGCCTAGTATTCGTCCTTCTCAAAATTTATTATGTTAACATTTAAAGGTTTTAACTTTATTATGAATAAACGGGATACTCCTGTCGTTTTTCTTGCACGAGTGGAAGAGTGGACCTAATGAGGCAGCAGGTGCTCGAAATATCATCAAGTTTGGAGTGAACGTAGTGTTGGTGAATCAACAGTTCGAACATATTTCCGGCAATTCCGATCTGGTGATTTCGACCTCGAAGTTAAAGAAGGCCGCGTGCGTCCCAGTGGACATGACGACAACGAGCTGAAGGCACTAGTGGAAGGAAACGGAAAGTGCACAGTAAACTTCAATAGCGACGATAGGCTTTAGTCGACAGAAAAGAACCAGTCATTTTTCACGACATCGGCCGGCCTCACGTTGCGGAACCATCGCCGTAAAAGTTGAACATGTTAAGCTACGGAACATTGCCTCATCGACCATATTCATCAAACCCTTTGCCTACCGACTACTTCTTCAAACACCTTGACAACTTCGTGTGCGAGAAATACACCACCTACTACGATTATGCAAGAAAACACAATTGCCTTACACGAATTTATCGCTTTCAGAACTCCAGAATTTTAATCAATAGAAGCAGGCATCATCTTGGAAAGAGCGTGCTGATTCTCATAGTGTGCAATACGATTAATAAGATTTAGTATGGAAAAGTTATGGTTATTGAAAGTTCATTAGTTTTTTAAAATTAGACATTTCATATGATACAACCCAATAGCTGAAAGAAACGCAGAGCACGTGTTTGCGTAGTGTAGCGTATAACACGCTGGCTCCGGGAAAAGGGTAATCGTGGTTCTATCTGCCACGGGGTGGAAGTTTTGCGAATATCTCAGCACTGTTCATTTAACTGAGTTAATCGAAGTCTGTAATTTTTTTTTCTATTAGTAACTGGATTACTGCCATCGAGTTCCAAATAAATTCGTATTGGTGAGGTTGTCCTCTCAACGGTTTACCACCTTATCGTGGCTGGGAGGTGTTCCTGGGTGTCGGGCTGCGATGTACAGCGGTGGAATTTATCCCTCTGGCAGGGTCTCCCAAGCTGAGGAGTCTGGCCTATCCATCAGAAAGCCTAGCTAAGAATAAATTCAATACCAGGATTCGCCACCGTCCTGGCATCAAATTAGTCGTATAGTGACAAATCTCCCTATGATCCACAAGGGCGGCGACTATCCGTGGTGGTGGCGACCTGGGGCAGACTTTGGCCGGGCTGACCTATGGTCTCCAGCGAACCGCAACGGGTAAACCATCAAAACTCCCAGAAAAAGGAAATTATGATGGAGCTCGCACAACCAGTGAAGATGGTTAGTCCAAGTATCCAACAAGGGTGAGGTTCCACCTGTACCACTCGTTGTTGTTCTTTTGAAGAATAATGATGAAGTATTTTATTAAAATTATTCTGCCGAAATCATTTTACTTATTTTGCTTATTGAAGGTCGACAATCTTGCTGTAAACAAACGCAAGTGGAGATTTTTACGTCGTTCTAGTAAACAGGCAAAACAACCCAGATGCAGTCACACTATCGCAAAGGTGATTCGAGTGTTAATATCATAAGTAAGACACGATATCACAATTTCTGTAGGTATACGGCGAAACGTCCGATAACAAAATAAGATCGTTCTATCAAGACCAGAAAGTAGGCAACACCGAACTCATGCGTGAAGGAATGGGTAAGATGCGTTTTTCACTTCTCGAAACTCATTGCTTATGCATGAGCTGTGAGATTCGAGTTCACCAATGAAAACGGTAGCGCAGAAGAAGTGTTTGGTGCTATTCGAAGCAAGAGAAAGCGAAAGGAAAGGATAGTGAGAAAAAACCTGGACAGGCAGGATTTCAAAGGAAGATCAACTATATGACGAAGCAATTAAATGGGTGGTTCTATAATGTGAACGTTTTCAATTTTGAATATGTTTAAAGTTAAAATTTTTAAATCGCAAGCAGAGTTTGCATTCTTAAAATTGCCGATACCAACGTGGCAATCCCAAACGCGAACGAAACAGCAGGTAGCACCATCGGATCCTGCTGAACAGGATCCCACTTATTTATTTAATTTCGTGTTCGAAATATTAGCATTGAAGAAGTAAGGCGGAAGTCACATGTCACGGGCTCCAGATATTCATCATTCCATCTAAAATGAGGAAACGTCTAGTCAAAGGTCTGTGAAATGGTGTGGTTTTGTGGTTTTTCTCCTAATTACATAGCTATTTTTCACATTTTTCAATTCTCTGTACTATTAATTATGAGGGTGAATCGACTGATGTTGTTGTAAGCTTATGAAACGTTAGTCTTTTTCTCATTCGGCTTTTTGCCGACGTGACGTATTTGCTGTTCCATCTTTTAGGATCCCCACAACTAAGCAGCTCTTCACTGTTTCCAAAGCAATTCGATCTAGTGTTGATGTCTAAGGAAATGTTCACCGTGTAGGCTGTGCTTGTTCTGCTGCTTGATGTTCCTAAGTACAATGAGCAAGTTTTTATGCTATGAGCAAAACTCTAGACCTCAGCGGGTCTTCGAACACACGATTACCCTTTCCAGGAGTTCAGGTGCTATCCACGACATCAACCAATGATCTTGCTTTGCCCTTCTCTTAGTCAATTTTATTTTAGTCAAACGATGCTATCAGTAATATATTTTATTCCATACTATATTTTGCACCATGAAATGACCGTAGCTAAATTCACTTCGTTAGTATCACCATTCTTGGTTGGAATAATGAAATCTTCTTCGAATATGCAGTTGGTGATCGAGTTGCAAATTTTAACCCATGTTGTTGATTGAGTTCCAACGTTCAACTCATAATCTCTACTACGGTTATTTAGTTAAACTCGGTAGGGAAATCAATAACCTGTTTGGGAGCAATGAGGAAAAATAGAGGTAATTCTGTGTTTCAGACACTATCGAAGTGCCTAAGGTGATAAACACCACCCAACTTGATATGGATGAACTCGAACAGGCACTTATGGAGATCGCTTCCGCTTCAAACCATTCCAGTGTTAGTTATTTATAAACGTTTATGAACTAACCTCGCTACCTTTACTGTCGCAGATGAGCAGTGATGTCTTTTTTTTTGACACTTCGTAAGAGTAGTAGAAGTGTTAATTCATTCAATAAGCACTAAGGAGTCATTAAATTCTTCGTTCGCAATCTATGGCATATTCATTTCATTTAAATTTGTGGATTATTGCTTACCTAATTTCACTTTTCTTTCTTTCGACACAGCAATCCCTCTTTTACGTCCAATGCTAGCTTTTGGAATGGTCAGTTCAGTTGGTAGTACTAGATATCTTTTTTCCAAACGATCCATCCTCACGTCTACAATGCGGTTCTCAGCACTTCTTCTTGAATTCGAGTCGTTTTCTCGCACCCATTATCCACAGAGATCCCACAACTTTCTTTGTGTTGGTTCGGCTGGTGCTTGAGCCGTCTTCCTCATGAATACCGCTGAATTCTGGTCGAGTCGATTCTCCTGGACTACTGGGATAGCCGAGCTGGAACGTTTCCACAGGGATTTCAGAAAATTAACAGTTCCCAGGCAAGTTTATTATCAATTTTGCAACCCCACAAGGAAGAGAGGTTTTGTGACCACGGCGTGGGGTCATTTCTGAAATTACACAGCTTAGCAACAAAAATCATTCCTTTTCCTAATCATCATAAGAGGACTGTAATTAAGCTCTGTTGAAAAAAAAAGGAGAAGTGTGTAAAAACGGGAAAGCAGCCCTCAAGTTCCGTCGGAAATCTTTGATATCAGATAAAATCCACTGTATACAATTTTAAAATCAGAATTCGGAGAAGTTGGCCTTCCAACTCTCGATGAAGAAGTAGATTATATCAAATTCCATGTAATGTTCATTCAGGAGAATAACTGAACAAGGAGTAGTATCCTATACCTTCAATCGACGGAGCGAAAACTAAAACACTCTTTAAGTATATAAAAAGTAACTCGTATAAATGTGTCACTGTGATAATTTGAGAGTTTTAAAAGAGAATGATTTAAGGTACATCCGTAGCTATCTTCGCGCCAACAACGCT
This sequence comes from Angiostrongylus cantonensis, assembly GCA_009735665.1. NCBI lineage: Eukaryota > Metazoa > Nematoda > Chromadorea > Rhabditida > Metastrongylidae > Angiostrongylus > Angiostrongylus cantonensis. The sequence goes on along the minus strand of MQTX01000140.1, from coordinate 357,044 downwards.
CTTCAATCAACAGTTCAAAGCGAATATGTTATTTCTAATGGACCACCAAATGGAATCAATATCAGAAAGGATTTATTGTGTGCCTTTCCACTCCACATCCTTCGTATAAGAAACCTCAAAACCACTAATGAAGAGAAACCACGTCAAACGACCTTCTGGAGCTCTACTGGCAATTGTGACTGTGAGATGAGTTGCTGCTCGAGAGTCAAGTGAAGTAGCACGTTGCTTCAATATTTTGGATGCTCGGAATCTCAAAATCTTCTCATTATCTTCATTACAGCAAATCTTAAAAAAAAGGAATCTAAGACATAAGAAAAACGTAACATAAGCAGCTAAACACTTCCAAATGTGGAGAGCAGTTTGGTCATTTGGTGTAGCATAGTTGTGCCACCTAAATAGTACCACATACATTGGGCATACCACTAGTGCGACGGAGCGGAGCGTCTTCTATAACGATGCTGTGATCTTAACTCTTCGATTCGTCTAGCCATCAAAAAATTATCGTCTATTGATAAAGAAATCAAGCAAATCCGTAAAGATATAAAGTTAGGCATCATACCAGTAAGCAAGCACTAAGTATTGGAGGGTCGCGGTGCAAGGGTTAAGCGTGATCGACCAGTAGCGCCCTAGGCAGATCTTAAAAATTTTCGCAGTTCTTGTTGACAAGCTTAGACCAGGTCGCAACCGTTTCTTTGTTACGAATGCTGTGCAAATGCCTGTAGAGCATGATTTATTGAATTCAAATTTGTTAGTTGTCGAATTTAATTCTGTACTGTTTTTTGTTTCTTCTACGCTGTTCGCAGCTTTACTATAGGATGCTCTAAAAGATACTCTGGCATAACATACCTTAATAGGATACAAACCGGTTTGCGAAAACGGGAGTAAAAGTGAACAAAAATTTAAGAATAAGACTTATGTTCCGACCTGTCCTAACGTATTCGCCCATAGGTAATATTTGAAAAGGCGTCCTAACGGAATGTGTTGAGTTAACAGAAAATTTTCACTCTTTTCCCTTCCTTGTGAGGACCGTACGATAAGAAGATCTTTTGGCTTTATGCTATATCACAGAGTTGCAGCAAGTTAATTGTTAGAATTGCTAGCCCGAACTGAAATCGAGAAATCGCCTTTCTGTGAATACGCCAAACGGGATATTTCGTCTGTTTTTATGGAACACAATTACAAGTTAGCATATAAGAACAAGTTGTAGTATGTTTAATCCGTTTATAGCAAAAATGGCAATACAACATTAATGGCGTGACAATACACGGAATGATGAAGAATACAAGCGCCAGCGCCAAGAACGAGACGGTAAAGGCTTTGACAAACAGATCAAGTAGAGAGAGCTCGTGAGAAGACCAAGCTAACTGACGAAGCTGCTTATAACAACAATATTGCTGAGATATTTGCAAACTCTGTACTACAGGTGTCTAAGGTGGGAAACGAATGCGCTGTCATCCTTTCTCAGCAACACTGTGGTTGTATTTCGCTCAGTACCCTGCCGTGAAAATTGTAGTAGATAGAAAATAAAAAGTAAAAACATTGTAATATCAACTACAGCCTCTGCTTAATTGGCTCAATGCCGGTGCGAGCTCCCCAGATAAGCGCCGTTGACGGGTAATTGCTGATAGCGCTAATCGATAGAACTAACTAAGAAAGTCAGCAACACTGTGGTTGTATTTCGCTCAGTACCCTGCCGTGAAAATTGTAGTAGATAGAAAATAAAAAGTAAAAACATTGTAATATCAACTACAGCCTCTGCTTAATTGGCTCAATGCCGGTGCGAGCTCCCCAGATAAGCGCCGTTGACGGGTAATTGCTGATAGCGCTAATCGAAAGAACTGACTGAGAAACAGGCGAAGCGAAGGATCCGCATGGTGTAGTGGTGAACGCGTTACTCTCCGGAAAGGGCAATGAAAAGAAGATGACAGAACTATTCTCCTACAGTGCAGCTTGAAAAGGCTGAGTCAAAGCATAGTACGGTAGCCGCGAATGCTTACATCAGGTAAAAAAGGAGATTCCTACAGAGAAATTTGCTCTATGATGACGACTAAGAAGTGCATGACAAATGAATGCTTGCCTGAGAATATTCGATAGAGGAATAATATCATCTCAATCACCTGTCTTCTCGTTAATCGTCGGTGGGATTGGGCGAGTGTCAGTACCCCTTCCATTATTCTCTGTCGCCTGCAAGACTAGTCCAGTGGGTTCTACTTGCTCCAGGGACTCCTACAACATCATATCTTTTTTCCAAGCTTTTCGTGAAAATTTTTTAATGGGTCGGTGGATTTTCTGTAGTACGTTTGACATCCCACTCTCCCTCATGTGAGGGATCTCCAACCGGTTAGTCGCGAGGCCACGTGGCGCATCTCCAGGTGGCGGATGGGAGTTTGATTGCGGACTAAAAGCTACCTTTGCTTCTCTGAGACGCACGTGGATCCAGGGAATGGCCTCCCTGATTTGACTGGCGTGTTCATGCATGCGTGTGTGAGCGCGTTGAAGTTTACACGAATTGTATTCTACGAGTGAATTCGGGCAAAAGCCTACAATAAAGTGACAGGGAGATATATTATGGGAGGCAGTTAGGAGTCCAAAATATAAGCTCGACGTCCACTCTTAGAATGACTGGCATGCTACCCGTGAGTATAGACCGTACATTCTTCAAGATCATCATTGGAGATATCAACACCAAGATTGGACTAAGAAGAACGTCTGAAGAGCGTCACATTGGAACACATGGTTGAACATGAAACGAAAAGGCTGAGCGGCTCTCTGAGTTTATCATGACGATCAAGATCATCCATGGTAACTCGAAATTCCAGAAGCCTCACCGTCAACGATGGACGTGGGAATCTTCCAGTGGAGAGTACCATGACGAAATAGACCACATCATAGTAAATTGAAGATTTTGCCTAACCGATGGCGCTGTTGTCTCAAAATTTTACACGAGATCAGATCTTCGCGAAAAGAAGAAAAAGCTGCTAAATTCAAAAACCGAAGTCCCAGAACCACCGCAAACTGGGACTTATTCAACTCATTAGTCGACTGTTGGGAAGATGCCGTTGTCGACAACATCGACGAGGAATACGATCGGCCCATTCAACATCTTCACGTTAGCGCCATGAAAGCTGAGAGTTCGAAGGTCACCAAGAGACGTCTGTCTCCAGAAACTCTCGAGCTAATACGCCAGCGTGGACTCGCACGAGCTGCAGGCAACCGCGAACTAACCTCCCAGCTTGCGAAACAATGCAGACAGGCGATAAAAGAGGATCTTAAAGAGAGAAGAGCAGCAGTAATGCTCGAAGCTGCAGAGGCTGGTAAAAGCATTCGCAAAGCCCGCCGAAGCTTCGCCAATTACAAGACCAAGATAATTGCACTCCGACGCCCAGACGGAACAATAACAACGTCCAGAGAGGCAATGGAGAAAATAATTCACGAATACTACTCAGATCTCTTCGATATCCACGTCCACCTCCCGTAATATGAAATAAAAGAGGATGGATATGCTGTTCCAACGGTTCTCCCTTCCGAAACACGACATGTCATTTCGTTGGTGAAAAATCAAACAGCACCAGGTCCGGACAGGATAAGACCAGAACATCTGAAGAACCTTCCGCCAGTCCTCGTAAGCACACTGGCTCGGCTCTTCAGAAGTCACCTGTTTGAATGCAAGATCCCTGCTTAGTGGAAGACCAGCAAGACCGTGTTATTGTTCAAGGAGGGTGGCCTACACGACATAGGCAACTATCGCCCAAACTGCTTGCTCTCTGTCGTCTACGAACTTTTCACTCGAGTCGTGCTAAAAAGGATTGACTGTGTACTGGACGAGGGAAAGCTATGTGAGCAAGCAGGTTTCCGAAAAGAATTCATTATGATGGACCATATCCACATGATAACAAGACTCATTGAAGTATTGCGAGAGTACAAAAGACCGCTTTGTCTCACTTTCATCCATTTACAGAAGGCCATTGATTCAATTGAGATAGATGCAGTCACGGAAGCCCTTAATAGTCAAGGTGTTGCTATTCAATACATAAAGTTTCTTTGTAAACCGTACAAAAAAATTCACCATCAAGAAATCACCATTCTGCAACGATTTTAACATTGATGTCAAAACAGGAGTTAGGCAAGGCTATCCCATCTCGCCAAAAGTGTTTACCGCCGTACTCCAGAACGTCATGGGAACATTGGAGTGGAATAATATGGAAGTGAAAATCGTTGGTCGCCAGGTACACCATCCTCGCTTTGCTCATGACATCGTTCATATAACACCAAACATTAGCCAAGCGAAACGTATGCCTGCCGACTTTGATAATGTCTGTGTCTTCGACTACATCTCACAAAAACGATGTTCATGAGGAATGGATTGGTTTAGTTTGCCCCATTCACGCTCAACGGAACGAATATCTCCGAATTCTCCAGTTATGTCTATCTAGGTCGGGAAATCTACATGTGGAATGAGCTAGCGCCATAGCTGAGCAGAAGGAAACGAGCTGCCTGGGGGCTTTCAAAAGCATCGAGGATGTAGTGGAGAGGGCAAAGAACACCCAACTCCTTGCCAACCATTTCGACTCAACGGTACTCCCTACCCTACGCATGCATCAGACACCTGGTCTCTGCGTATGCAGAATGAAAGATCACTCAGCGTTATTGAACGCGCAACCGAAAGGACGATGCTAGGAGTATCTCGTTTCACACACGTAAGGGATGGTATTCGAAGCTCCGACCTGCGTCAACGATGAAAAAAATCAAAGATGCCGTTCTGCACGCCAAACATTCTATGATAAGGTGGGTTGGTCAAGTAATGCGTATGAATGACAACCGGTGGACAAGAACTGTTAGTGACTAGATTCCTCGAGATGTCAAACGTACCACAGGAAGACCACCGTCCCGATGGTCGGAGTTCTTCATGAAGAGCTTGGAAGAAAGATATGATGCTCGACGACCCCCTAGAGCGGGCAGAACCAATATGGCTACTCTTGCACGCGACAGGGAAACTGGAGGATTTACTGGCGCCCGGTTGAGTTACTCGACGATCAACGGGACTAAAAGTGATAATAATGACAGGTGACGTTTGACATCTACGCAGGAATCTGCTTACTAATGGATTTTGTTAATCGGTTGCCGGTGTGGCCGTTCACGAGCATTACGTGTCCAGCCCACGTTTTTTTCTGAAAAACAAGGTCTGTGATATTTAATCGTTGACGTAGGTGGAAGCTTCAGATCCGTTTCCTTAAATATATCACGCGGAACTATATACTCCTATTGTATACTCTTGTATACTCCTAGCATTGTCATTTCGAATGCGTATTCAATAACAATACGTGATCTTTCATCCCGCTCACGTAGCGAGCGGGTTCCTGGTACATGCGTTAGGATAGGAGGAGATGCGGAGTCAAAAAGTGGGCAACGAGTCGGATGTTCTTTTTTCTCCTTACTGTATTTTCGGTGCTTTTGAATGCTCTCCGTGGTGCTCACCTCCTCCTGCTCAAATCTGGAGCTGAGTCGCTCATTACGTTGATTTTTCGACCTAAATAGACGCAACTGTAGCATTCGTGGATATTCATTCTGTGGAACGTGAATGGAACACACGTAATCAACCTGCTCCTCATGTCATGAACATCGTTTTTGTGAAGTTTAGTCGAAGACCAATCTTTCCACAGACATTATCGAAGTCGGGCTCAAAAAGTGGGCAACGAGTCGGATGTTCTTTTTTCTCCTTACTGTATTTTCGGTGCTTTTGAATGCTCTCCGTGGTGCTCACCTCCTCCTGCTCAAATCTGGAGCTGAGTCGCTCATTACGTTGATTTTTCGACCTAAATAGACGCAACTGTAGCATTCGTGGATATTCATTCTGTGGAACGTGAATGGAACACACGTAATCAACCTGCTCCTCATGTCATGAACATCGTTTTTGTGAGGTTTAGTCGAAGACCAATCTTTCCACAGACATTATCAAAGTCGGGCAGCATACGCTCATCCCGCTCACGTAGCGAGCGGGTTCCTGGTACATGCGTTAGGATAGGAGGAGATGCGGAGTCAAAAAGTGGGCAACGAGTCGGATGTTCTTTTTTCTCCTTACTGTATTTTCGGTGCTTTTGAATGCTCTCCGTGGTGCTCACCTCCTCCTGCTCAAATCTGGAGCTGAGTCGCTCATTACGTTGATTTTTCGACCTAAATAGACGCAACTGTAGCATTCGTGGATATTCATTCTGTGGAACGTGAATGGAACACACGTAATCAACCTGCTCCTCATGTCATGAACATCGTTTTTGTGAAGTTTAGTCGAAGACCAATCTTTCCACAGACATTATCGAAGTCGGGCAGCATAAGTTCCGCTTGGCTAATGTCTGGTGTTATAAGAACGATATCGTCAGCAAAACAAAGGTGATGTATCTGCCGACCGTCGATTTTCACTCCCATATTATCCTATTCCAATGCTCGCTTCACGTTCTGGAGGGTGGCTGTAAATAATTTTGGCGAGATTGTATCGCCTTGCCTAACTCCTCTTTTGACGTCAAAGTTAATATCGTTGTAGAATGGTGAAATTTTGGTTATGAAATTTTTGTACAGCTCACAAAGAATCTTTATGTACTGAGTAGGGATTCCTTGATTGTCCAGGGCTTCCATGACTACTGTTATCTCACCTGCGGAAAAGCCCTCTTCAAATCAATGGAAGCGAGACAAAGCAGTTTTTTGTACTGTCGTGATACTTCGGCGAGTCTTGTTATCGTGTGGATGGATTGGAGGTAGCTGTTAAATTCAAGCAACACCTGCGGAAAAGCCCTCTTCAAATCAATGGAAGCGAGACAAAGCAGTTTTTTGTACTGTCGTGATACTTCGGCGAGTTTTGTTATCGTGTGGATGGATTGGAGGTAGCTGTTAAATTCAAGCAGCCGTTCATTTCTCTCGTTCCACTGCAATCCATGGCTCCCAATATGGCGTTTTACGGAGGTTTTCTAGTTCTAATTCCAGCGTTCAAATCTCTAATGTTGACCTTGAAGAATGAATGGTTTTTCTTATTGAAATTCTCCAGCTCCATATATAGTCAAAGTTTGATGTCAACGTGGTATCGACGCACATCTTTTTAATCGTAAACGTCCGATTCGGATTGTTAGTTGTTCGGAGGAATCGATGTTCATGGACAAACTCATGTTGTCGAAAACATCGACTCCTCTACTGTCGCATATTCCGAGGAACAATTGTTTTACGATGTCATAGACGGCGTTGAATTGGTGGCGTCGTCTCGTCTCGGTATCGATGTTCATGGACAAACTCATGTTGTCGAAAACATCGACTCCTCTACTGTCGCATATTCCGAGGAACAGTTGTTTTACGATGTCATAGACGGCGTTGAATTGGTGGCGTCGTTTCGTCTCGGCCAAGCCGAAGACGTCGTACCTTATCCTTCTTGCCTGCATGACGTGCTCTGTTATCGAGTACTCGGATGCAAGCGTGCGTGCATTGTAAGTACAAATCGTCACCTTAGTTCTTTGCAATCCAAACAGCTTACATTGGCCCTGAAATTTTAACAGCCTCTCCGTACTCACCCTACCCAACGCTGCGAAATTGGGGGCTTTTTCGTGGTCAGGGGAATAAGACCCGCTTTTTTTTTTACTATGTTTAGCATTTTGATACCCACGTACAGCTTGCTGGGCTCTAAACATGGAGGCGGGGTTTACTCCCGGGTAGCTTGCTAGGCTCTCCCAGAGTGGGTATGGAGCTTATTTGTTGGAGGCGACTCCTAGCCGCCTCCCATATACTTCCCTGTCACTTGGTTGCAGGCTTTTGGCCGAATTGACTCGCAAAATAGAATCCGCATAAAGCGAGAACGTACCCAGACGCGCGTGTAGTACGTCTCGTAGGTACAGAAAGTATGTGCCAAATCGGCGCAGCAGAAACAGGGAGTCCACCCCTGGATCCACCTGCGTCTCAGGGAAGCAAAGGTCGGTTTTGGTCCGCGATTAACCCCTTATCCGCCACCTGAGGACGCGCCACGTAGCCTCACGAGTAACCCGCTCTGGATCGCACCCACACTCATGCACGAATACATTCTCATAAATAGAGAGGGTATGTGCAAATCGGTGTAACAAAAACAGTGAGTCCATTTCCTGCATCCATGTACGTATTAAAGAAGACAAGGTCGCTTTTCGTCAGCTATTGACTCCCGATCCAATTTGAACTTGAATTTGCACCACGCACACGAGATCCGTCTGTGAGTGATCAATTAGAAGAATGAAATAGAGATAGAGAATATTCGATATTGAGAGAAAATGTTCTCTGTACATCATGTCTTCTGCAAATGTCGTTCTGTTGTGCACGAATTTTATCCATCAAAGAGCATAAGTTGTTGAAATGAACTACAAACGTATATCTTTAGATGTTGGCGGTAAAGGACGTGAGAATCCTTTCATATGTAGTTTGATGTTATTTTCCTCTGTCTGTCATTAACTCTTTCTATAAAATGGCCTTCATTGAACATATTGATTAGGGTTAAATCTCAAAATGAGATTGTCGTTGGTATAAATTATGTTGATCTATCAACTAGGAGTCAAGTTAGTGGTCAAAACACTGGTCCAGAAACAGTTTTTTTTTCAAATCACTAAGTGTAGAACATAGTCGTTCATGGACGACCACTGCTGTAACACCAGCGTTGGACGTAGGTGTAAATTCTTCCTTAAGTCAAATATCTAAAGACCTTTTTTTTTATAAACCACCGGAAGGAGGAATATGGCTTCTATACAGGTCGTACCACCCACAATATCTCCTTTTCGCGTAAGAGCTCTATAGAGATGACGTCGCCATGTTAACGACAGTCCTATACTTTGTCAGATCGACACAGTCCAATTATTTTTCAGACCTATTTTTAATATATTTGCGTAATATTTTGGCAGGTTTCAGCAGATATTTTTAGACAGTTACTGACTCGAAATTTGTCACGCCCATGAATGACTTTGGGAAGCACATCAATTCGATTGAGAACCATGTCAGGCGACATGCTCAGGTAAGGAGGTCAAGAAGTGAGTACGCGAAAAATTCTCATGGCTTTGCTTTTAACTTCTTTAGAGAATATACAAAAAGTATTCAGTGTATGAGAAATATAGCATTATGAATATGCCTGTCTTTAATCACTGAAATATCGGCGCCGTACGTGACCACGTTGTCTATTACCACGAAAGTACAGAAATACTTTGAGTAAAATAGTAGGAACTCCATTTCCTATTTGTCTTTCGAGATTTCACTTTTATAGAGCACGATTTCGATGAAAAACCGACCGACGGACTTTCTGGGAACGAGAATCTTCCAGAACAAAGTCTCACTGACTCGTGAGTCTCTGCTTCGTTTCAAAACATTAAACTGCATCGTAAAAATTTCTTTTTCAAGGTATTATTGAACTTCAACTTTTTTGATGATGGTAATTACAAATTAGTTTACAGTAATGCGAAATTGTGCAACTCTTCGTTCAACGATTCTTGTTATCCTAGGAATATATCCCTCACTGCTTTCATTGAATAGCTGGCCAATGCGATCAACAGAGATACCGATTCCATCTCTTACAGACGAGACTGAAGTCATGAATAGGGTTACGAATGAAATGTATGAAATTGGTTAAATAGAATTTTCTTATTTTTAATTACTAGATTGTTCCAATTTCAATGTGATCTTTTTTTTTGCAATATCGTTTCTATCGCACTAGCGAAAGAGTGGCTGTACCACATATAATGAATTATTGTATCCTTCTAGATAACAAGTGCGCAGTAAATAAAGACAAAATTTGGTTTATCAGTCTTAATACTGACACTTTTCAGAGTGAAATCACCCAGATTCCATCACTGTGTCATTGTTGAGTGTGACTTTGAAAAAGGTTCGTGCTTCTTACAAACGGGTCTAATCTTCTTTGACTACGTTTGATGAATGTGAGCTGAAGCAGAAAGAGTTTAGGTAATCTATGTGGTTTCGAATCAGGGTTACATCTTTTGCCGCTCTACAATTATTCTTACAAAGCTGTAAGTCTACCCCTCATTATTCTCATTAGACAATTATTATTCCTTAATAACTGAAAAGATGGCCTTTCTATAAACCTTGGCATATATAGTTGATATATTTATTTATGATCTTTAAACTTATAAACTGATCTTTAGCTGGTTCGAGGTTGGTATACGTCTTCGCATACTCTTAGTATACTCTTAGTCTGAGTCCCATTCTTAACATCATGGCTCTGAGGAAGGCGAAATCGCCGAAACGTCGGCCATCGACAAACAACACCAACAACAACAACAACGACAACGACAACGAAGACATATACCAACCTCGCATCAGCTAAAGAAGACCAGTTTATAGGATCATATAGATAAATATATCAATTATTACTCCCTCTAAAAACAGGAGGAAAGCGCCAAACCATTTCTCTTCTGTGAAAACCGTGCCGAATACTTTACCATTTTTGAAGTTGTGGTTTTTGCACCCATGAATTTCACGAAAATTCATATTACTTAATATAGCAAGATACATTTTAAAAAATTGCTTGTAGCGAACAAGATTCGCCTATTGTGAACATTTCCTCACACCGAGTGCGTTGGCGTCAAATTCTAAGCCTGCATTTTGATTCTCTGGAATATGATCAATGCATGAGTATCGGTCTTCCTTTGTTGTTCGCTATTGCATATATCCTTGTTGCGTTACAGATCCCTGTTGCTTATTTCACCACTAAGCTTTGGACAAATTGGAAAGGCTCGTTCGATCGTTCCTATCGACGTATCGATCGCGCTCGTAAGTGATCGTATTTCCACAGTATTATCTGTATTCTTGTGACTTTTTTGTCCTAAATTGCAATTTATAGCCGTGTTCTCAGCAAAGAATCAACGTTTCACTGCAACTCTTCTACGTGAAAAGGAAATGTCTATGCTTTCTCATAAGGTACATGACACTGATCTATGTCTTTCATAGAGTTTAATGGTAACTCGGGCACAGGAAGAGGGTTTCCTTCGAAAACGTGGCAGCAAATGTGTTTGATCAAGGTATTTGGATATTCTTGACTTACATGGGACGGAAGAAGGCATCTATATTGTTTTAAACACAACTGTCGTCGTTTGTTCTTAATTTCTCGCACTTTTTCCCGTTTTTCAGAAAGTTGTTATCTCAGGCTAAAGGTTTCTTTTGTGGTTCGGTACTCCCTTCAAGCGAAACATCCGACTCTTGACTTTTGATGAATTGGTTATTAGCTGGACGCCGTTTGTTTTTTGCTTCTTGTTCACTTCTATATATCTTTTAAATTCAATCATAAATTCTGTGTCGTACTTCTCACTAAATGAATGAGTAATATTTTAATTTATTACGTCAAATACAACAGCGATGGTGCTGAGATATCTGCAAACTTTGACCTCAGGCCAGATTCGAGTCTCCTGAAACGGGAATCGGGAGTTGGAATCTGGTCTTCAGTCCACGTTTCGCGAACAACTCGGCATCATAGTGATTTTATCTCGTATCATACTATGTGATCGTATTTCCACAGTATTATCTGTATTCTTGTGACTTTTTTGTCCTAAATTGCAATTTATAGCCGTGTTCTCAGCAAAGAATCAACGTTTCACTGCAACTCTTCTACGTGAAAAGGAAATGTCTATGCTTTCTCATAAGGTACATGACACTGATCTATGTCTTTCATAGAGTTTAATGGTAACTCGGGCACAGGAAGAGGGTTTCCTTCGAAAACGTGGCAGCAAATGTGTTTGATCAAGGTATTTGGATATTCTTGACTTACATGGGACGGAAGAAGGCATCTATATTGTTTTAAACACAACTGTCGTCGTTTGTTCTTAATTTCTCGCACTTTTTCCCGTTTTTCAGAAAGTTGTTATCTCAGGCTAAAGGTTTCTTTTGTGGTTCGGTACTCCCTTCAAGCGAAACATCCGACTCTTGACTTTTGATGAATTGGTTATTAGCTGGACGCCGTTTGTTTTTTGCTTCTTGTTCACTTCTATATATCTTTTAAATTCAATCATAAATTCTGTGTCGTACTTCTCACTAAATGAATGAGTAATATTTTAATTTATTACGTCAAATACAACAGCGATGGTGCTGAGATATCTGCAAACTGGAGGATTTACTGGCGCCCGCTCGAGTCACTCGACGATCAACGGGACTACAGGTGATACAGGTGATACAGGTGATCATACTATGCCGTGAGAAAATAACAATAGACAGTGAATAAAATGTCAGCGTTCAAATTTATTGTTCAGTCAACGACATCAGAGCCGTTCACCGTCGCCTTCGATTCGTGGAGACCGATGTACCAGTTACAGATGCGGGTTTGTTGTGGTTACACCTGCCCGCTGAATATTTATGTAAGTCGGGATGGATATCGTAGTCGAACATGGCGACGATACATACTTCAGTGTCCACGGGATACTCATGAGGTGTGTTTCGGAATCTCTTCATATCATGTTTTTAAATCAGCCTCAGGAGACCCTTCAGCTCTTTCTCTGAATTTTCCAAAAATCAGCAGGGATATGTTGTTCTTTTTCTTTATCCGCCCATACATAAATTTTCCTTCTTCTCACAACATATTTTGAGGGCGCGTGTGGCGCAGTGGTTGGAGGCGCCACTGCGACACGCACGTGGAATCGATCCCTGCGCCCATGGCCCACCAAGCCTGCCACCCTCCAGGGTCGGCAATTTGGTACCAGACTTCCCTGAGAGGATAGTAGCACTGGCTCGATACATCGGCAGGCCACCGCAAGTCATTGTAAGGGCCAGATATGCATTCAAACTTTCAACGATGCTTAATGAAGTCGAATTCATGGCGAATCCCTCAGGGATTGATCACCGCCGAGAGCTTTATCCTTTATTTGTCCTTTATCCTCACACATATCTTATTTCTAAAAACATTTTATCTACTAGAACTCGAATGAAATGTATGATTGCTTTCCTTAGGTTCGTTTTGAATGCGCAAACTTCGGCAATCAACGAGGTGCTTGTGGTGTTGACAATTTCATGCTGCTAAGTAGTAGTTGCCTTATGAACGGATTGAATTCTCTGTGATAAGGTGGATTAATTTTTGTGCTTGTCCATAGAAAAATCCTCACGGACCATTATTTTCTGTTTTTGTCTCGATATCTTCAGTCGCTTTATTTCCTGTGCTCAAACCGGCTTTTCAGTATTGATTACTACTACTAGATTGAATCAATTGGATGAATCCTTAGAGTATGAAAGTATTACAATAGTCTGCTTTATAAACGTCAATATTTATGCTATACGAAGATTTTGTTTTCCGCCAGTGGTGGCTCTCCTCGAGAAAACAAAACCCCTCTTAGCTTTTTTGCAGAGAACCAAGCATTCGTGGCTCAATGGTTGTTCAATATTTGTAACCTATGATATTCACACCTCCACGTATATAATTTAATAAAGGTTTTACTTGTGATCGAGATTCTAATGACTATAAATGTTTCAAGATGTTTAACACATCACTGACATTTTTCAAGTTAAACTTGGGGTTTACCGTCACTTGAACGGAAGCCAATAAAACCCACATGTAAGAACGACTGTGTTCTCAAAATCGGTTAGCTACACGCCAAGCGAATTCTCGGAATTGTGAAAGGATTACAATATAGCAAATGTGGCCAGAATAGTTACTATTTCTTTCTATTATCGTATGTTTCTACAGTTTCTACAGTAATGGTCATATCCACTGTTTCTCATGACGCCTGGAAATGTCGTAGTACGTAAATATTATCATGCCATCCTGAGGAATTTTGGTCGTTATAAAGTCTTGTTATACAAACTTATTTGTGCAATCGGAGTTTGTTGTTTGACTTGACCGTTTTTATTTACTGCCTACTCTATGGCATGGTATATTGCGAAATAATCCCGCTGACGGGTGATTGCTGATGGCAGAGATCGATAGAACTAGCTGAGAGACAGGCGAAACGAAGGACCCGCATGGTGTGGGGGTGGACGCGTTACTCCCCGGAAAGGACAATAGCGCGTTCGTTCGCCACCTTAGACACTTGTGGTCCAGGGTTTTGCAAATACCTCGGCATCGTTGAAGTTATATTTCGCAATATACACCATGCCACTAAAAAGAAAAGGCAGTAAATTATAAGTTAAAATTGTTTTTATAACTACAGCTTCAGCTTAACTGGGTTCGTTGGCGATTTAGGCCCCCAGATCAATCCTGCCGACTGGTAATTGCTGATAGAAGAGATCGATAGAACTAGCTGAGACAAGCGAAACGAAGGACCCGCATGTTGTGGGGTGGACCTGTTACTCGTCGGAGAGGACAATAGCTCGTTCGTTCTTCACCGCAGACACCTGCGGTCTGGAGTTTTGCAAATAACTCGTTGTTTGTTATTACTGTTCAAAACTCACTACGCGTACATTAACATAAGGGGATGAGGATGTTTGCGAGAGCCATCTTTCGTCAGTTGGTCTCTGGTTTTGAGAGGATGTGGAACGGTAGCCGGCGAATGTTTTCGCTAAAGATGTTGGACCTGTACCAAATACCGCCTTCTCCAGAGGCATATAAGCAGCCTAGTAAACTACGATGTTGGTTCGTCCCCTAGTGGTCTCATATGTCACCTATGTGTGTTATCGCAGTAGTTAAACAGTTCCGAACTGTACATAACTTCATTTCATCGTTATTACATGACAAGTGCGAATCCTACTAGATTCTAATTCTAGATTTTCATCTCTCTCTTTGTGCTGTTGGTGTTTGACCTAGTAAGCTGCGTATTGGTGTACCCTTCCAGACTCTGAAGAAGACGATTCTGCCGAAACGTCAGCTACGATTGTGTTGTACGTGTGTCATCGTATGGAAGTAAACGTACGCTGCTTAACAACCTCGCGATTGCTGAGAGAGAAAACGACGAATTCATAGTTCAATGCCGAGGTTAATAGAAAGTCGATCCTGGGTACTATTACAAACTACTTAATTATACTGCAGTGTATTGGAGCAGTTCATATGATTTGTTATCGATTCGAGGATTCCATCGATGCAATATGAACATATTGCCGGTGCAAGAATGCCCGTTATCCCTACCATCATTATTTCGAAGAAAAAAAAAAGATCTCGCTCTACACCTACTTCCTATTCTTTCTTCATAACAGGGAATGATATGGAGTCCAGCCTCAAGGATGTTGAGATACGAGAAAAATTCGGACCCTCCTCAGATAGGCTTTGAACCCGCAACTACCCTTACTGGGGCTACGCCAACCGAGGCTATTGTTTTTGCCATCCTCTCATCCATATTCTTTCACACTTCCATTGAAAGATGATTCCTGACAGCACCGCTAGAGTAAAGAACGAGCTACGAGAACGGCGCACCAACAATGACCTCATTTGGGATGGTGTATGGCACGCAAGGCCTCGATAACTGTAATTCAGGATTCAAAGCCCAGCTGAGGTTCTGAGTTTTGCCCACTTCTCAGTGTCTTTGTGGTTGTGCTACTCTTGTATTTCTTCAATTTTTGTTTTCCACTAATCTGCCTCAAAAGTACCAAAATTCTGAGGGGTATCATAGCCCTTCATCGAAATTGACAGAAAATTGCAATAATATTTTAATGCACTTTAAATACAGTGAATTTCTCTGTTACATTGCACAGTTCTCATAACAAATGAACGCTTAAACAAACGCAAGGCACCAAACACCTATACAAGCAGGCATAAATAACGATATACCAAAGCCAGTTAACGAACCGTAATTCGAAAAAAAGACTAAAGTCATCAATAATACAACTAAGAAAAAATTAGAAACAACAATAAGTGAAACATACAAACAAAAAACCGAAAATTTAAGGCGACCTCAAAATGATGGATAGTGTCGTTTTCTTCAGCCCTTCTTGCCAATAATAATTAAGGTGGCAGTAAATAATAGAATGCTAAACATGATGCAAACGTATTAAGCGGCGAAATAGAAACTTAATATCCAACATTCTCTTTATCGTTCTCTTCCCGCTGCGACAACCTCCTATAGCGAACGTTTCTACGTGAATGAGATGACGCTCTTCCTTCAAAGATGAGCCCTGAATTCTTCCTACAGAATACATAGAAATATTAGAAGCCGTTTTGTGCACAGGTTAATGGCTATCGCCATAAATGAATTCACCCGCCTAGACTTAAGTTCAGTGCAGATCACAACCGAGAATAGAGCTTAAAATTACCTGGACAACTCGACGTATTGCAACTTTTACGAAATCAAAAAGATAAAATTGAAAAACATGGTAACAGGAAAACTCTAATAAACTAACAGTACCAACTATAGCAGAATAACTTTTACTTACTTTAGTGCCACTCACAACGCATTTCTTAAAACTCACATGCCTATAGACGCCAGGTGTTGAGACATCTTTCAACAAAAAAGCTTAAATGGAACCTAAACTCACCAAGAATTTTCTTTTTGTTATGGTGCAAAAGATAGACACAGAATACCAGCATGCCACCTACGACAACAAAGGTCATGAAGTACGAGTCCTCCGATTCATTGAAATTGATACGGGGTTGAAACTGCAAACAGTAAGGAGTGGCAATTAAGGCTATTGTTAATAAGATTAAAAACCACTGCTTTAATGGCCTCCTTCAGTTGAAAAAGTTAAAAAGAGAAAAGAAAAGAAAGGAAAAATAGTGAAATAACAGAGATAGCAGTTTTTATTTCATACTTTACTAGACGTTGGCGGCACGGCAACATTGCCTTTCGCGTCTTCAACCATTGCACCAAGTTGGTTCTCATCCTTGTCTTTGCCTTTCACTGGTTCTGTGTCTTCCTTGGCTACTCCTTCGCCGGCGGCTTCATTGTCTGCTGGAGGAGAAACATTTGCGCCGTCATCTATACTCGCATCAGGATCCTCAACAGTTCACATCTTGCCAGAAAATTTACTAGTAGCATAAGATTAAGATAAGACATAGAACGTGTGTGGCGCAGTGTTTGGAGGCGCCACTGCGGCGCGTACGTGAAATGCGCCCATGGCCCACCAAGCCTTCCATCCTTCCGGGGTCGGCAAATTAGTACCAGACTTGTCTGGGAGGATAGCAGCACTGGCTCGATACATCGGTAGGCCACCGCGAGTCATTTTAAAGGCCAGATATGCATTCAATCACCTTCAACGATACTTAATGAAGTCGAATGCATCCCTCAGGAATTGATCAACGCCGAGAGCTTTATCCTTTATCCTTTTTAGCATAGGATTGTACACATCCTAAGATCTACTGTCTTTTAACTTCGGCATTGGTTAATTATTACTCATAGTTTTTCTTGATGAGCAAACACAAATTTGCTATTAAAACATTTATTAAAACACAATATCTGACGTTTGGCCTTCTTCAGAGTCGTTTTGTTTTTGTAAGTCTTCCAGTTCCTCGGTGGAGACCACCCGCACAGGGTCTTACAAGGAGGAAGAATGCGCATAGCTTACGCCAAAAATTCAGTCTGAGGTGTCTCGTGTTTGTTCGACAAAAAAAAAAGAATTATCATCAAACTGAGTGCTGACTTAGCAGTGGTGACAGACGCCTTGTGGTAGGTACACCCCAATATTTGCATGCCCGCTGGTTCGAAACCTAAGCGGACCACTCACCATCCTTACGACGTGGGAAAGCTTGTTACAATGATAAGACGTCTCAAATCAATGTAAAGGTCACTTGAATTCAACCACCACGCCGATAGTTAATGAAATCGGACGTACTGCGTACCCGCAAGCAATTGATGAACGCCGAATGCTCTACCATTACAAGATGATATCACCTAACGTCAGAGCAGAATTTAAAAGCGAAGACTGCAAAAATTTTGCACACTAACGGCTAATTTCAAATGAAAACTTGGTGAAAGAAATAACCTCCAAGGTGGTAACTCGCAGTATCCACAACTAATGAATGCATCTTTCCATCACTGCTTTCGCATATAGAACCTTGCTCCATTAACTGCTACGTTCAAAACATCGACATTGACAAAGTGGAGAATTTCTTCGAGGACTGCTTTGTGCACCTCGTCGTTACCCTTAAAATTTCTTTTCCAAAAACAAGGACCATCAGCACTGGAAGTCGTAATTCTGAAACGATCCGACTCATTCGAAAATTGATCACATCTTTTTTAACAGATGATGAAGCCGTTAATGTCATTCCATTTCTTTGCATCAAATGAGCTCATCGCCTTTTTCCTATGAAGATTCGCTTTAACTATAAACTAGGGAAGAACTATTGTTATCATGTGAAAACGAGGAAACAATATACCACCAATCTACTATTAATGATGCCACATTCGCCAAATCAAACTAAAACTGTTTTAAAAGCAAGAAACCGGACCGAAGATACTGTTGTATTATGTCGATGCCAAAGTTAATGGTGCATTTGGTCATCGAAACTGCAGAAGCTGGGAAAAGCATTCGCAAAGCCCACTGAAGCTTCGCCGATTACAAGACCAAGATGACTGCACTCCGACGTTCAGACGGAACAATTGCAGTCCTCAGAAAGGCAATGGAGAAAATCACTCAAGATACCTACTCAGACTTCCTCAATAGTCACGTCCAAGGGTCTTTACGCGAAATGAAGGAGGATGAATACATCGTCATATCGGTTCTGCCTTTCGAGATCAGACATGCGATTTCATCGGTGAAGAATCGAACAACACCTGCTTCAGACAGGATAAGGATCTGAACACCTGAAGAACCCTTCGCCAATCCTAATCGACACATTAGCTTGGTGTATCAAATGTTACCTGACAGAATGTAAGGTTCCTACTCAATCAAAGACCAGCAAGACCACGTCACTGTTCAAGAAAAGTGACCTCCATAACCTTCAGACAAGGATAAATGGCAGGTTCATTTGCGCCCGCTCTAATCATTCGACGATGAACGGGACGACAGGAGATACAGATGACAGAACGTCGGCACTGTAGTAACTAGAGATGTCTTGTAATGCGTATGTGGCTGCTGATTACTTCCTCGCACCAAACCTATCCTTCTGTTCGACAAATGCTAGCGGACTTGTTTATAAGGATGAAAACAATTACACATTCCCTTTCATCTTCTTACACATTCCTTGAGTCTTCTATTTACTTGAACCTACACGTTCACTCATTTGATGCAGGGTCAGAAGCATGGGCCATAAACTATGAGTACATCGAAAAAGTTGCAAACAATATACATGGTACTCAAACGCGATGTCTTCTGACCACTGACGGATACAGTCAAAACAAAGCTGGTTTTGTAGTTTAGAACTTTAAAGCACACTCTTTCTCTCAGAACACAAAAATATACCTCAATACGTAAACCGATGGATCAGCCATATAATAAGAAAAGAACATGAATAACGACGAGAAAAACATTAGAGCAGATCTTGACACTAGAAAAACGACTTCGTAGTACAGAGCCTAGAAAATGGGCTGATGTTTCGTTGCAAGCGTGAGCCGGTCGCATTCACAACTAGAATTATTTTCCAAATCCTTAGGCGTTAGCCGAATCCAAATGCAAATCGAAACAAAGTGCCAAAGTTTCTTGATATTTATGGGCCATATACGATCTATATAACGTAAAAATATTGTAAATAGAGAGAACAATGATATGAATCTCTTGTAGTCGTTATCGAATAATACGGAGAAAGAACATTGACGAAGTAATAACGTCAGTGGTAAGTGGCCTTATGTGTAATCTTAATCTATCTTCCGGGTCTTCAATGGCGGTAACTACTAAGAAGATCAACCGCATCTACTTTTGATGGAAACAGCAGATGAAAATTTACGAATTACCTATGAGTGATATTTGGGATTTTGTTGCAAACGAGACCAATAACTCGAGGTAGAACAGCCATGGGAACAAATAACTGCTGAAGAGATTTTAAAAAAAAAAAGAGCACATCGGTCTTAAGGTGGAAATGATGCAATGTCACGGCTGGAGCATTGCTGCAGTTACAATGCTTCTTTTAAGTTAATTCATTGTTTATCATCCCGTAGTCTCCAAAACTAGGCTGCGCGACAATGTCGAAATCTACTGACCAATTTCACAAGTTATACAAGATCAAATCGTTTTTTGAGGTTAACAGTACAAAACTCGAAAGTCTACAAACCCAAACTGTACACGAAGAAAGGAGAGATATAAAACAATGGCATCAATAAGAACATTTCCAGAAATGGGAAGACAATTGAATCAGCGGTGATAAACACCATGGAAGATGACGGAATGCATGCCTATAATGATAACTTGTACACAAATCCCTCATTGGCTGAGAGATCATTCGAGGGTAAAACTCATCCGGTTAGCATGTGAAGGAACATAAGGAAGAACTCACGCCTATCGTACAACAAGAACCAAAAGAAAACAGCTGAAAGACCAATAGAATTAACATGGTATAGTGATGTTTAAACGGAAAGACAAAAAAAAAATATTATTACTACGTCAATGGTGTAAGATGCAACTCTTTGAGCTAACCGGTGAAGACCGTTTGTTGCTAAATATGACAATCAAGTGAAACCCCTCGTAGATATGAAGAACAAATGACGGCCTAATCTACACATATTAGGAATATATGAATGGTAGAAGCGCGTAGGGTCTACAGCTAAACTCTGTCGAAGAACTAACAAAGTTGTGACTTTAGTACGCAATTCAGCCTTAGATGTAGTCAATATAGAAAACACTTCCTTTTAGACTACGTTGCTTCAATGATAGCTGCCGAAACTGTAAGTGGTAGTGAGGTTAGTGCGTGGGAACACCGAATGACCATTAATAATTGATAACTTTGGTGATGTCTAGTATAAATCTACAATAAATTCACATGCTATACAGCATCCGACTTAGCTCCTTGTGATGGCAAGATAACTCTAAGTGTTGAAAATCGGTGTACGAGTACAGTAAAAACATCTTGGTACCCTATGCATCTTCACCAGCAATAGTACCTGTGATATTCTAGCCAGCGGAATTACAATATGCTTGGGAAAGTTTTGCTCGGCTAACACCTGGAACAACATCTGCGGTAGGGAAGTTACTGAGCATGGGGAATCTATTCATCCGGTAACCAGAAAAAGAATGAGCCACATAAGTCATATCTACCAAATCAACCGATTGGGTCGGCCATATATGACACATATCGTCGACAAAGAATAAAACACTTATAAGGTAGGAAACGTATTTTAAAAGAAAACTCATTGGTTTTTCGAAATTCGGGAAACATAAAATGCTACCAATAACAAGGATATTTTGTGACCAATTAAATAGCCAGAATCGACTAGGTTAGTTAACGGTTAAAATCAATTCCTATACTTCGAGAACATTCTTTCCTAATCACCAAAAATATACCAGAACCACGAATAGCTATATTACTTTGCCAATATCTAACCAAAAAAAGCAGTGGAACTTTGAGTGTTTCTGATCTGTTACAAAATTAACTAGAATCCATTTTATTACCTCATCTCCTTTTCCACCTTCATCCGGTTCATTACGACCTTCGAATTCTGGGGCTGCAGCACTAGGCAAGGTAGGACCCTGAAACGCCACATTGTACATAGACCACATACGAACTAGCCAACGTTACGGATATTAGAAAAAGGAAATAACGAGTGAGGAATAGAGGTGACGAACTGCTGCAAGTGATGCTATGTTCGATGGTGTTTTCTTTGCTGCTGCAATCCGCACAATGCTATCGCTGACAATGCTTGGAACGCTTGTGGCGTTTGCAAATGCTAAAAACTAAATGCTTATTTAAGCGAATGTATTGCATATAAAATTTTCTGCTAAGATTTCAAACAGAGGTTAAAACATACTTGAAACTTTCGATGCAGTCGTATTTAGAAACAATGGAGAAGTAGACAATGGAACTGCTTTTAACTGATCTTGCAAAGGTGGCGGAATTTCTTCAACAGAATTCAACCCTGAATCAACAATAACTACTCGCAAAATACTTTTAAAGATCACTATCTTAATTTCCTGGGCACCCATACCAAAAAACCGTAGATAAATGAGGTATTTTAGTACATTACAAGTATCTCGCTTTCAGATTTGCCTTCTACAAAAATGCAACAATGTAGGCGTAGGAGTTTCGCCTCGCACAAATTACTACGGTTACGATCAGGAAGACCGACATATGTCAACTAAACAACGGGACCCTCTTCACCAACACAGAATTGATCCGGTCACCAAATGTCGCTAGCGTAAGCTTTGCCGTCTACCCGTCCGTTGTCCATCTCATCGAGTCATACGAGACCTTTTCCACTCGCATGGCCGCCCTCTCTCTTCAACCAACGCGTAATAAGAGGATCACTATTACCAGTTGTTATTCACCGACTGATGCAGCTGAGGAGCACAAATTAAATATATTTTGACCCACCATCTATTTAAAACTTTGATCTTCATTAATACTTTAGCCTTCTTTTTCTACCGAATAACTAAAGTATTCTAATATAAAACACGTCCAGGCTTTGAGGAACGCGAAATCGCCGAAACGTCAGCCATCGACCAACAACACCAACAACAACGACAACGACAAAGAAAACCTATACCAACCTCACATCAGCTAAAGAAGATCAGTTTATAAGATCATATAAATAAATATACTAAATACGTTCTGTTATGTTGGAGAAAGTTATCCGCAGTGCTAAAGCGTACTATAAATTTGTTGTTCATGACTTCATCGCTAGATTAGAAAAGGCCAACGAGAGTGAATACAAGATAGAAAATTTTGCCGTCCAGCAGGACTCCTGTCTGCAGCATTTCTCTTCCAGAAAAAGCGGAGGTTGGATATGGGAATCTCCTAACGGCACCACTCATGTGGAGATCGTCTAAATTCTGACAAACAGAAGATAGTGACTTGTAGACACATCGGTAGGCCATCATTCTGTACTGGGTCCGATCACAGCCTTCTTCGCACTAAGACTCCATTCAGCCGTAAGCTGGAAAGGAATCCATGTCATCGACGACGGAAAAAAAAAGGTCTAACTGTGCATGATCAGAGCATTCATCAGAACATTCTGGACGAAATGCTACCTAAGCATGATTGGTAGACCGCAGAAGACTCAGTCGACAACTATAAGCTGCTTGACGAAGGGCTTAGGCATTGCGCCGAACTGGTCTGTTTCTCATGCATGAATACCAGATCATATCTCCATTACCACGGAGGAGTTTATCGAAATGAAAAGAACACTTAAGCTTGAACCTATCGCAACATAATTGACATAGCTAGTAATAAATTATAGTTGTAGAAGAGTTTTGCAAGAAGATATACATCGGCATAGGCAGAAAAAAATTATTAGAAGCAGCATGAAAAAGCACTAATCCAAGAAATGCACTCGGGACTTGCACAAGTTTCTTTTGCGTTGTTAACTCTGATGAACGAAGATGTGACTGAAAACCAACGCAATAATATTAAACCGACAACGAGAAATTTCTACACCAACCCATTCCATTCCATAATCCTCGCCCCATACACTAAAATCCCCGTGGACATAAACCACGCCAAATTCTTCCGTCTAAGGTCCGAATTGCGATAAAAAGCATGAAAAAAGGGCAAAGCATGTAGACCTGATAATATCACCGCCGATTTCCTTAGACGTAGTTGCCACAATTTAAACGTACTTCTCGTAAAACGTTTGGCATTTTAGTTTCAAAAGGAAAAAAGTCCGCACCAGTGGGGCACGTTCCGCACGATCACTCCGCTGAAGATAGGTGACCGAAGACATCTTCGTCACTGTTGTCCAACATGCTTGTTGAGGGTACTCTACAAGCTCTTCACGAAGATTATCCTCTCGCGCTTATCAAGGACATTGGATGAGGAGCAACTAGCTGAGCAAGGATTTCGACAGGAATTTTGATGCATGCATGGAACACACATCAAACCGTATTCAGGGCCACTTAAGTTTGCCGGCAAAACCATCTGCTCCTACTCCTGCCTTTTGTCGACTATCAAGAGCATTAGACAATGTGGAAACAAATGAAATCCTGCCAGCACTCTTCGACGAAGGAGTGGAACCGACCTACACACGAACACTAGTAAACTGTTATCAGAATTGCAGCACAAATATGCAGCTTCTCTAGTGACCCTCATCACACCCATTGGAAAAGGGGTTCGGCGGGACGATACCACATCGCCAATTATTTGATTCCGCACTTCAGTGGATAACACTCGCTTGGGACGAGAAAGGCATATGTATTAATGGGAAGTCACTATCAAATTTTCGTTTTTATGAAGGTAGGACAAGGTAGAAGTGGAAGAGCTGATTTCTGCCATATTCGTAACTCCCAAAGAGGTCACACACCAACTAAAGGACCTAACAATTTGCCTTTTCGATTCAACAGTTCTGCCAGCGCTCTGCTATGCAGCAGACACATAGGGTGATAATTCGCGTAAAGAATACTGTGTACTGCTCACAGAGCGTTTGAACGATATCTTCTGAAATATCACCGGGACACACAATAACTAGTCAGACTGCGAAACTCCGATCTTTGGAATTTACCTCATCTTCAAGAATAAGGTGAACGCACATCGACAGCAAAATACGGATGGGCCGGTCACATAATAAAAAGAACAGATGGTGAATGAAAGAAAAAAAATTGGACTCCACGAGGATGCATGCGCCCTCCAGGGTGGCCACCTAGACGTCTGCAGGACGTGTTGGAAACTTAAGTCCGTCAGCTGAACTCCCTGCTGCAACTGTTTTACAGATCACGGTATGAAAATTCGCACCCGCCACCAAGCTCTTGTCAAACCACCACCATGAAAAACGATTATTAGGCAAGGTGACCAAAGCAAAATGTGCTGAGGTCCGCACAACTCGTGAGGACGAACAGTCCACGCATCCTAGTAGGAAAATATGACCGGATACGAAAGTATGTAACGCAGTGACGTCCACCAAACCTAACGTATTCGCAGAAATAGGCATTGATTCCAATGCAGTCCACAACTGAGTCCGAGCTTCACTGCACATACATTGTAAATTAGGAGATGTTGGAAACGTGCCAAGATTTGAACGCGAACGTCCAGTCCCAATTTCTAGGATTTCCATTGTTTAAACTGCAGACATTGTTGAAAGTGCCAAACTTACCACCGAACAAACAACTACCTATATTTCAGAACAAACATGTTATAGCTCTTCAGCAGATATATAAATGAAACTAATTCAATCCAAACACCTACCTTCAGACATCAAGGAATATGCAACAAGGATTAGTAATATTCGAACACGAAAATCCATGCTATCTAAAACGAGCATTTGAGAATATATATATATATATATATATCCGAGAAGGCACGCAATTCTCCTTATAAAAAGCAGACTTCAAAGCACTATGCTGCTCAATCTCATTGCGATTGAACGACCTTGCTGGTGCAATATCTACAAGCTCACTGGCGTACTGAACGAGTTGAGCAATAAATTGATGTCATGCAATACAGAAAAAAGGTTTTTATTCTTTAACAACCAATTACCAATCAATACGTCCAGCTCAAAGTTTAATGAGTTCGACCGATGAAAGCATATGATAATTCCCACGACCATGGCATGTAAGCACGTTCGAGGAAAACCAGTAGTACGAGCAATTTCTATTTGTAGCATTCAAATATCAGAAAGAATAAGATAAACTTGGTCAAGAAACCTTACAATAAAGCAAATTGATCTCATTTATTCCAATACTTGTTAATTATTTATTAATGTACAGGAAAAGAAAAAAAAAACAAGGTGAATACTATAACAGTACAAACTCATATGGTCTGATATAACTGCTAACCATTTCGAGTTAAGAGATCATTGCCTATTCATGCGATATTATTAAACAGTGCTACTGTCTGCCTTTTCTTCTTCTTTTTTTTCAGGAAATGTCACAGAGTAACGTTCTTAACGAAGTTTTCTTCGAGTAAAACAGTACAAACTAGCCTTTGAAGAGAAAAAAAAAACGATAAATTCTTCAAAAGTGACGAAGACCGGCAATGAACTAACACTTCATACAGAAAAGAAAAAGGGAAAGAAGGCATAGAGGAACAAGGATGCGGATACATTACACTGCCTCCAAAACAGAAGAACATTAAGTATATTCGAGACAGTGTTGACCACCTTTTTTTTTTGAGCTGTTCCATCGTGGGTCTAAAGAGGTAAACGCGAGATTACACAGTATGCAACCAGTGTATGGTGCGTTGAAACGAATAAAGGGATAGGAGCTTGTGGAGATCGTACAAGATATGTTGAAGAATTGCAGATATATAAGCAAAAAGAGTATACTAAGAATACGGTTAACTCATCGAGCTTGCTTATCCGAGTCGAGGTTAAAACTGTCATCAAGGGATAAACTGTATGCAAAACGAGGATATCACAGTGATATGCATGACTTGCTGTTTCTCATCACCTAACAATCGTCCTCTATTAATGGATTTTTCTCACCTTATGTATAGAAAGGTTTTAACAATTAGGCTGACTAAAGTCGAAAATGCTATGGAGGAAAAACAGCTGGTCAATGTGAAATTAGAGGCAGCTTTGTAAGCGATACACTTCTCATTCGTGAGAGAACAAAATGTAAGGTCACAAGCAATTCCTCGTTTGCCAAACTCAATTTCGACACATTTGGTGTAAACCACATAATGAAATACGCTAAGAAACTACAAATGAAATCACCTAAACCTCATTCTGGAGCATGAATAGCAGTTTGCGTGCCATTCAAAAAACTGAGCTCGCTCATGCGCATCAGTGGATCGATGACTCCACATATAAGGTAAGCCCGTAAACTTAGGATTCGACAAGAAAGTACTTTGGAGCAAAATAAAAACGCAAGACCGAAAACAAACTAAACTCGTTGCTGATCAACCTGTATGAAAAGAACAACGCTATACGCAAAGCACATAACTTAGAACAAAAAACATGAATACTTGAATAAGTTACAAAGATTGTAGGAAAACGAAAGAAACGAAAATCCTAGGAAAATCCAACCACAATAATCAAG
This sequence comes from Angiostrongylus cantonensis, assembly GCA_009735665.1. Taxonomy (NCBI): domain Eukaryota; kingdom Metazoa; phylum Nematoda; class Chromadorea; order Rhabditida; family Metastrongylidae; genus Angiostrongylus; species Angiostrongylus cantonensis. Next base: position 330,152 of record MQTX01000140.1, on the reverse strand, counting down.
ACGACTTACAAACCGAATAAGCTGAGAGTGATCACAAGAAATATTTCCACAGACGTAGAGGCGACGATATAAAGGCAAGAAATGCAACATATCTGTTCCAACATTCTACTTACTGTATATGCGATACTTTCGTAGTCTTTTGTACATTGAACCATAGTGCTGCCTCGCTTTGCGATTCCGAAGCCGAAGCGCTGTTCTCAACGTTGGCAGCTCAGTATTTGTTGGAACACGACGGATTGGAATACTGCGATACATGTTGATACCAAGCAAGAACAGCTGAAACTTTCGTAACTGACACTCTTAGAAAAGTGAAGCACGACACAATAAAACAGTGGTAAAATGTAACTGCGTTCTTTTTGGATAAATTTAATAACTACTGTACGATTGTACGAAAACGGTTTACCGCCTCATCGTGGCTGGGAGATGTTCCTGAGCATCGGGCTACGATGTACAGCGGGGGATTCATCCTCCCAGCCGGGTCTCCCAAGTTTAGGAGTCCGGCGTTTCCATCAGGAACCCCGCTAAGGGTAAACCAATACCAGGGTCTACCACCGCTCTGGTATCAAACTAGTTGCATGATGGCAAATCTCCTGATCCACATAGGCGACGACTGGCTGTGGTGTTGATGATTTGGAGCAGACCTCGGCTAGGCTGATCTCGGGACTCCGGAGAACCACAATGGCTAAACCAACAAAACTCCGGAAAGTAGAGAATATGCTAGGGCTCGAACAACAAGCTAGGACGAGCGTTCCAAGTATCCAAGCACTAAGTAGGTACACGATTATGTATAACATACACAAAAAGAAATCATGAAAGAGAAAAATTAAGCGGGAATGACAAAGACTTACATCATTGTCAGCATCGTCCAACTGCTTCAATGTTTCCCAGTACGCGAAATCTGCACACACTTTACTCCAACAATGTGAAACAACCCCACGCAACCGTGGCTCCAACTCTTTCAATTCTCTTTGGCATCGAAGTAATTCATTCGACACTTCATCCTAGAAAATTAGAATATTATTGGTAATAATTCAAGATAAGCTAGTATGTTTAATCAGAGAAGACAGAGCCAAAGGCTTCTGGTACGAAAACGCCTGTAATTCGAACGCACACCAACACCGGGTATCGCAATTTCGCGACAATTTCAACGACAAGACTAAGTAAGCATACTTTGGTGAACAAGTGACACAACGCCTTAATGGTGAGATCTCAATGAACAATACGATAAAAACCTGAATTAATCAACTTTGTTTGACGTTGTTGCCACACGCTTAAAACATCTGTCACCACACTGTCAGTTCGTAGGATTTTTTTAAATAAAATATATGCAAGTGAGATGAATAATCGCTGATGGAATAGAACAAAACTTTAATGTTGTATTCTATGAATAACATTTTGTAGCAGAATTCCTACCATAACGATGTGAAGACTTTCTTTTCATTTAACCCTAACTGGTTTGTTCACAATATAATCAACGACCTCCCACTGGTTTATCGCTTCTACGTCGCTGGGAGGTTTTCGTAGGTGTCAGGCCGGGATGTATGTACAACGAAGGGTATTCATCCGCTCAGAAGGGTCTCTCAAGCTGAGAATGAGTATGGCATTTCCATTAGGAAGTTAAGCTAAGAGTAAACCCATGCCAGGATCCACCATCGTCCTAGCATCAAACTAGTCACGTAGTGGCAAATCCCTCCAATTCACAAAGGCGGCGACTGTTTGTTGTGTTGACGATCTGGAGCAGACTTTGGCCTGGTTGATTTTGGCACTCCAGGAAACCACGATAACTAAACCAGCAAAACTCCGAAAAAATGGAAATTATGTTGGGGCCCGCACATCCAGCGAGGATGGTTAGTCCAACTATTTAAGTAGGTAACTAAGGGCTACATAAAACAGAGCTGCTATATTCTAGTTGCTCCTTTCCATGAAGGATAAAAATCGTGTTTTGAAAGAAAAGACAGCAGATAGTTACAGAAACAAGATTAGAAACAACGCTAAATATAGGTGACAAAAAGAACGAGGGATAAAATAGTACAAAACGAAATACTGAATGTTGTAGTACCAGCTCTGAGTCGTCATCATCCTCCTTTCCTTCTTGACTAATTGCAATCTCACGAGAGGTGGAACACTCGGCGATTTCGCGGTACACGTGCTCCGTTGACGAAGGTATTAAACCTAAATACCTTTGTTTAAAGATCAATCTGAGCAATACATGAACAAACTTTATCCAACCTCGCTCAACAAGCATTTTGACGATTCGACCACCAATATCGCGATAATGTTGTTCAATTTCCTCATCCTCTGCGATAACAGACAAAGCTGTTGGTGCAGGTGAATCCACTTTGTACGTTTTGAAAGGTGTGCTTGGATGAATACCGTTTTCCCGTTTTGCCTAAAATGTATATATAATCATTCCTATTGACTTGCAGCACACAACGCACATAGCGCAGAAACGTAGAAGAGAACTGTGCACTATTTCAAAAGCAAAATAAAAAAGTCACCTCTCCATTCCTCTTAAACTTCGCCTTTAATTCTCCATTACAGCGACCATTATGACCGACGCCAAAAGAATGGCTGGGGCCTGGGCGATCCCAGTCGTCATTTGATTCATCTTTACTTTCCCTCTTTATACGTGGTGTGCTCACTAGAAATAAAGTTCAATTATTGCACTAGTACTCGAATAAGCGAGATACCTTAATAAGGCGAAAACTCACTCAGTGTATTCAAATGAGATCGTGTACCGAAGCCATTAATATGCAATACATCGTGAGAATCGACAACGTTGTCACTATCTACTACATCAAATGGCTCGCTCTTGACAGAAACTGGAACAAATCCAAAAATTTTTTTTAGCACACAGAGAAATTCACCAAGAACCCACTTCTATTTTCATCCTCACAATCATCACGTGACTGAAGTCTCACGGAAGATCTGCGACTTGGTGTTGTGTGTTCGTCCTTACGCATTTCTCGGCTTGCCGCACACACTAGGTCACTGATCAACGGCGCCAACTTCAAGTCTGCTCCATGAGGAGAAAGAGCACCAGAAGGTTCAGAAATTCTGTATGAACAAATAGCCAAATTATAAAAAATATCAAGGATAGTGTAAACATATCTAAGAAATGAATACTTCCTATCATCCTTTTGTTTACTCTTCTTCTCCATAAAAGGAGTGTCAACGCTGGATTTTCTTCTACCACGTGATGATGTTGGTGTATCGCAAGAAGTGATGCTAGACCGATTATGTTGACGTTTCCGATATTTCCATGGTTCTTAAAAATGGGATATTAAATGTAACCAAACATCGCAAAACGACTTGAATGATCGAGTTCAAACATTTAATGCAATAGTACATTAGTGCATAAATCAGAGATCGTTTCACAGTTGCAACTAATAGGTAAACGTCAAGAAATGTAGTACTCGACAGATTTTGAAAACAGTGACGCTTTTTTCCATCGAAGTCTAATCCATCACTTATCTATTACACGATTTCAAAACTTCAAGGGTTTTTCGAAGAAAGGCAAAACGAACCATTGTCATACTCACGAAAAATTTTACAGTTAAATATTGGATCGGGAACAAACATGCCAAGAATTTGGAAACCATTCTATATTTAAACATGTATACGTGTACAATTGCATGTAAATAGATCTATGTATATATATATATATATACATATGTACATATATAAACATATATATGTATATATACATACATATACATATGTATATATATATATATATATATGTACGTACACACGTGCGTATACACATGCATACATGTACATATATGTATATTTATTCATACATATTTTTATTTACTCTCCACTATTTCTTCTTAATGGCACGGTATTACGTGAAATATAACCATAATGTTGTTGAGATATTTGCAAAAGTCTGCGGTGGGTGGTACCGAAGACGTTATTCTCTTTTCGAGGGCTAGGGCGTTCACCTCCACACCATGCGAGTCCATTTCGCCTGCCTCTCAACCGCTATTTTCATCCTCACAATCACCGCAGACACAGTTGTCCGGAGTGTTGCAAATATCTCAGCAAAATTACGGTTATATACACACATATTTATTAAATCTAAAGCGACATGATGGGACTGAAAATTTCTGATTGGAAAACGTGCTCTTATTTCAACTTAGTTTCACTAAAAAGTATAAAACACTTTTTAAAGTGCTGAAAAATATGTTTCGAAAAAAGACAGTTAAACGTCTAATAAAGCTATTTATTTCATGCAATTTTAAGGAAAGGCAATTTCACAAAAACATCTTTGATATTGCAATGCTTTAACTTTTTATTTTTTTTCCTATGGCAATGTATGATGTGAAACACTACCGAAATGGTACTGAGATACTAGCAAAACACGGAACCTCGGGTTTCGAACCCGTGATTACCCTTACTGGGGGCTGACGTGCTACCACCTACACCAACCGGAAAAGGTAATTGCGGGCTCGAACACAAACTGAGGTTCTGAAAAATGCAATAAAAAAATTACAACAACGGAGAAGCTTCTATAATGGAGGTATGAGGTACCATGAAAAGCGAATAGTACATGTATCAAACACAACCGTCATGGACATGTTCATAGTGCCTGCTTCGTCAATATCTCGGTTGGTGTGGTGGACAGCACGTGAGCTCCCCGTGAGGGTAATCATGGGTTCGAAGCCAAACTGAGGTTCCGAGTTTTGTTCATATCTCAGCATCATTGAAGTTAATCCTTGAAGTAATGCACTTATCAGATCAGATGTGAAAATATACGCAGGAATTAGATAAGCTCATAATCATGGGTTGTGAAAAACTGCATTTCAGCGTCTTTGGGATACTGTTCAATCAAATGAAGCGCATTTCGAAAAGTAGACAAGGATAATTTTTGCTCAGACCTCTAACAATTTAATAAGGGGCCATTAAAACAAAGAAAATCGAGATGGATAAACCGATAAAGACAATTCTCACTTCTCAAGTGGGAAGTTCTAGAAATTTTCTGGAAAACATTAAAGAGCTTGCCGAATTCGACACATCATTAAAAAAAGGAGGAAACAAAAAAGGTTATATGAACGACAACATACCATTCACATAATAACATTTTAACGCCTCTGGCGAGTACTTGTCTAGCAGCAAAGCTTTGAAATCGCGCAGATACTCAGCGTCAATTGGAGTCAAGAAGTTGGCCTATATGGAATAATGCATTGTGCACGGAAATGCGAAACAACCAAACAGAATCTTAACCTTGCACCATGTCCAAAAACGTTGAGGGATATGGTGTGGAGGCCACACATCAAGATCGTCCTCACCTTCATCTTCAGGAAGGCCACATAAGCTGTAAGAGAAATGGAGCAAGCCAATCACAAAAAATTACTAGTCATGACTTGGTTTATAAAACAGTACAAAAACAATGGTCTGTTACCTACCTCTCCTGCAATTCTTGTGTTACTGATGTTGGAACTGGAACAAAATCACGCAGTTTGTAGGAAGGCATTGGTCTAAAAAACAAACAAAATAAACGAGCACTAGATATTCTGTTAAAACGATGCATAACGACTAACCTTGTCCGTAGATCTTCGACTGGATATTCCCCAGTATTGAGATATGTAACCTCTCCGTGTGCACGCCTTAAATAATCTGCAGAGTGCGCCAACATTTTCTCCAATTCATGTTGAAGATCAAGCTAAACAGGAAGTAAAGTAATTCATGATAACATAGTGGTGTATAAGGAAATACAGTAACCATAGCGCTTAGGCCTACACAAACTCCTTATTTTGCAGTGTTATGAAAACGAAAAAGCACTTTTTTTCTTGCAGAAAAACAACGAGTTTTTTCTCTGCAAAGGAACTGGTAGCATAGCAAATACAAGTATCAATGTCAACCCACACTAACAAACAAAGTATAGCTGTAAAAGAGGGTCTACCACACCATGAAATCAGAAATTTAACAATAGTTTGCATTGCTGACTCGCCCGCCGGAAAAAAGTGATAGACTCTTGGCTCCACATTTTAGAAAAAAACATACCAAATCATCCCTGTTAATAGTGATGTCCTCAGAATTCTTCGATAAAAGATCACGAAACTTCGGGCATAGTTTATTGTAAGGGAACGGTATGAACTCTGGCGGTGGTTTGACTTCTTCACTACTGTTCGACGACTTCCGACAACTGGGTGACGACGAATCTATAAGTCACAACAGAATAGTAATCTTATGAATTTCAGAAATACGCGCAACCTGGCTACTAAATGAAGCCCAGTTTTTAGCGCACTGCAGAGAACTAGAAGAGTCGAAACTATTCTTACATTGATTTGCTGTTGTCTTGCTAAGCAAGCATTAGGTTGTTACTATGCGATTTATTTGAGCACAAAATTCGATGTTTCGGCGGATTTCACCTTCAGCGGTTTACTTGCTTGAAAGTTAATACTTGCATGAACGGCCCGTCCTCACTAGTTGTGCGGGTCTCGGCATAATCACCATTTTTCGGAGATTTGCTGGTCCATTGTGATTCCTTGGAATCCTGAGGACAGCCTGGTCAAAGTCTGCCCCAGGTCGTCACCACGACAGGAAGTCGCAGCCCTTGTGGATGAGGAAGATTTACCACAATGCACTTTTGATACCAAGACGGTGGTGGATACTGGTATTGGTATACTCCTAGCTAGGCTTTCTGATGGAAACGCCGGACTCCTCACCTTAGGAGACCCTGCCGGGGGGAGACGAATCTCCCGCTGTACATCTGTCCGAGTGAGCTTTGGGTGGTCAGAACTACAACTCAGTCAGCTGAACCCCTCCATAACCCCAACAGAAAACCATGATAGCTAGCTTTCAAAAGTAATGGAAAGAAAACAATTTCCACACACATTCACAGGTTTCTACGAAAAAGAAGCCGTTCTATTTCTAATTCCCAACACGAAGAACCTATTTTTCCTTCGATGCGGTTGAAATATAGGTATCCTACTTCTTCCGTTGGAGTTATGGAAGTGTTTGGTCGATTAGATTAACTTAACCTTTCCGGCCTCTGAAGGCGGAATCCGCCGAGATTTCAGCTTCTGTGGATGAATAAATAGCACAGTAACAACCTCATGTGTACTTAAGAAGGTAGCAAACCATTTACCCATCTCAATGTTGCAAGAAAATCGAACTACGGAATTACTGCAAGCCTTATCCTGATATTAAAGGTCCGGCATGACGTCGTGAACGCATTAGCCCCGAGAAAGGATAATAGCGGGTTCGAACCCCACCGCAGACACCTGAGGTCCGGAGTTTGTGAATATCTCAGCATCACTGCATTTATATTTCATATCATACCTACCATAAAAAAGAATAGGCATTAGATAGAAAATTATTAAAGTGTCCTAACATTGTTTGAACACTCTCCCTGTAATTAGTTCCGATTTTTACAGGCACAAAGTACAATTAGAAAGTTCACTAATTGGACGCGTATGTTCTTATGACTCTTGTTCACAGACGAACAGAATTCTCCATTTCTCCGCGGCTGACCAATTTCTTAGATACCTAAGTAGGCACTATTCAGATACATCGATTGCATCAGAATTTCCATTCCTCTTGCCGTTCGTTTTATAACCACTAGTCGCGGAGGTGCTCAGATTTATGCGCGACTCCGGCTGCGGATTGCAGGTCTGACTTCATTTCTTTCCCTGTGGCTTACAGATCCGCCTCTTTCTCTCTTCAGTGATACGTAGAGTGTTAGAAAAATATGGTTCCCCGTGGAATCATGAAACAACCGTAATATTACGTTTTGAGACCATTAACATTGATAGGTGCGAGGCATAGTAAACCTGAAGGTTTGCAGGCTAGCAAGTACTACTCTTCGACAATGGCTGATCAAGGATTATGTAATAATCACACCACTTAAATAAAAAAGTATAATGAAGTAGTTTCTTCTTCATTCACCACCCACCCCCAGAAGTCTTGTAATAAGCTAAGATCACATATATTGTTAGCGAGAATTCTGAAATATAACCCGGACCTAAAAATAAGGATAAAGAATAAAGTTCTTGGTACTGACCAATCCCTGGGGAACGCCCACGCATTTGACTTTATTAAGCAACGCTGGATGTGATTGAAAGCATATCTGGTCTTCACAACGACCCGCGTTGGCCTATCGATATATCGAGCCAGTGCTGTTATCCTCCAGACAGGTCTGGTACCACTTTGCAAAAACCGAAGAGGTGAAAGCCTCAGTGTGCCTGGGCGCGAGACCGACCCCATGTGTATTGCAGCGCGCCTCTGACCACTGCGCTACACGCGCCTTTAACACGAATGTAGACTCGTGATTTCTGAGGATGACAAACGAGAAATTGTGAATATTACAATCATAAAGGCCAAATAATATGGACCACAAGTGTTCCAAAACCGACCGAAACGCTTTCTCTTAGGGCGCGGTGACTTCAACGTTCTTCCTACGCTAGCAGGTGAAAAAGTCGACCGCCGTTTTGGCTTCATCTGTAAATAATTAAATAACTACTATTATTTCTTAAAGATCTCCAGAAGATTAGCAGTAGAAATCGTGGGATATAAAGGTAAAGTCAGGGGCTAAGAGCGAAGCACAGCGTAACTACTGGGGTGGTTGTCGGCCTCGCTGACGCTGCAACGCGGCACTCTCCTCACAGCCAGCCCATCGATCGATTTCCATCATTTACACTAGTGGATAGACTAACGCACTAAACACCTACCAACATTGGGAGCATTCATAAAGTCCTTTCTTATCCGCCCGACTTCTTATACATGGCCACTTGCTCCAAACATGAACTTCGACAAGGAGTGTTTCATAGAGTTGCACAAATAAACTTTTATTAAAGGACATAAGCTCTTTCAAATTTCTCTTCAGGCATATCGTTGCGCGACCACTTGGATACGCATTCGAATGCCTTCACATTCTTTTCTGATGTGCCCCATCTCTTTGTTTACTCATTTGTTTGTCTGTTATCCACATGCTTGTAGTGCTGTCTAGTGGTAGAAAATGACTTTTTAATTCTTAACCTACTCTTCATTCCCAACCTCCTAGTGATAGTGATACATATATAGGCAATCTACAACTAGAAGTGTCCTATCTAACTTTAAACGCTTGTATTTCTCACATTCTTATATATCTTGGAGTAACTTCCACGACCGACTTTCTATTAACCTCGGCATTGATCAAGTAATTCTTTGTTTTCTTGTTGAGCAAACGGTGGTCTCCACTAGACATACTCAGTGGAAGCCTCATAGAAAGCGGTGGGTGCGCAAAGTTGTGTTCATTGTGGTTGAAATCTTGGTTTAGCGTTTTCTTTGTTTGGTTATGGAGGCGTTTGACCGTGTAGATTGCTGTCAACTTGACCTTTCCAGGCTCTGAAGAAGGCGAAGTTCGCCGAAACGTCAGCTTATTTGTGAATAAAGAATAATAATAACACCTCGCGTTTGCTCAACAAGAATACAAAGAATTTCTTACATACAGTTTATGTTTACGTTCATATATCTGTGTATTCTACATATTATACGTTTATTATATTTCTATTTGTGGGCTCCAATAAAATTTCGATGGTAATTTTCCGGTAAGCATCTATCTCCCGATCACTTACCGGCTAGTAATTGTGTTGTTGTTATGATGGTATCGACTCCTTGCACTGGTTTACTCTTTGTTGATCCTGTTGGGAATCCAGAATTCAGCTTGAGCGACCCTGCTTTAGGAAAGAACACCGCGTAATCAGTTACAGTTCGACTCCGTCTTACGAAAACTAGAACCACGATACGGTAGTAAGCCATTGGGGATGTATTTTGTGACATTATGTTCGCATATTGTATGATAGAGCCTAGTTAGTGCAGTGATAGCGATTCCGTAGTACACGCGAGGCTATAGTACGACCACGCTGCAGGTCAACGAACCGTCTCAATACTTCGTTGTCTGAGGATAGATTTGTCAGGGACGATATCGATACCAGATTTATCAGGGGAACTGCGTCCAATCTTCAAGACCTAGGAACCCCCTACCACGGCTATCCCAGGTTTCCAGAGAGAGTCGAGTCGACCAGCACTTAGTTACATTAGTGTGCAAGACCATAAATCCTCAAGCTAGAGCGATTCCCGAATATGAAAGTCATTGAGGAGGTTGGATGCGAAGAAACGAAGCGAATGAAAGGATTTATGGGAACAGCACAAGTGATGTAGGTCATGTAAAACAGGATTTGAAAAAAAAACTGATGGTATCTTACTTAGATACCTGTGGTGGTAGTGGCTCGGGCTTTGGTTCATCTGCGGCTTGACGGTTTTTCTCCACTCACTCAGTTGGGGATTGTTGGTAACTTTTTCTTGGAATTGTACGGTAGCTATGCTAGATTCTTCACCTCAGGCAATCACCGGCTACTATGGTTTGCAGGCTTATGTGTACGATTAAGACCTTATTTCATAGTTACGATTGGTCAATCGATTGCGAAGTACAGGCCATATTAATCTCCTGTCAAGCCATCATCTACACATACTTATGTACCAAGACAAATAGACAAATAGACAATTTAACCACGATGGGATTTTGAAACTTTAAGTTTTTGAAGCCCATTAATCGTTTCCTTTTTGTAAGTATCTTAGAAAGTGATGCAAAGCCCTTTTTGATTGTTTTTAAATTCTCTACTGGTATATTCATTTATGTTTGTTTAGAATTTGTCGTCAAATTGGTCATCGAGAAACACACGTGATCGTCAACATGTTAAAATTGTTGACAAGTTGCTGGGAAATTAATGGAGGAATTCAATGTGTATATCTGAAATGGCATATCTCAACTCTGAGTAAGCTTTGTTAGTCGAAGTGGAGAAAAATAAGTTTAACACATAAATTGTTGAACTTATACGAAGTTGATAAACAGATTTATTCGGCTAAACTTTTGACGTCTTCATCTTTATCAGAGCCGATGATCCAAGTCGGTGGTCCACAGTGGTCAACTTTCTAGAAACAAGTTTGTTTATTCCGGTTGCATGTAACTCTGGAGTTCTGGAAGCGATGAAGTCTTTTAAGGCCATTCGGCTTCAGGTTAGCTTCTCAAGCATTTCTCGAGCAGAAATTGTCCATAAGGATAAAAGGGTAAAGCTCTCGACGTTGATCATTCCCTTAGGGATGCGCGAAGCATTCGACTTCATTAGGTATCGTTGGAGGTGATTGAATGCATATCTGGCCTTTACAATGACTCGCGGTAGCCGGCCGATGTATCGAGCCAGTGCTGCTATCCTCCCAGACGAGTCTGGTACCAATTTGCCGACCCGGAGGGATTGAAGGCTTGGTGGGCCATGGGCGCAGAAATCTATTCCGCGTGCGTGTCGCAGTGGTGCCTCCAACCATTACGCCACACGCGCCCTAGAAATTGTCGAAATGTTGAAAATAGTAGTAACCATGAGCCAGTGCTTCGTAGCCTAGCTCGTTCAATCTTTACAGCATCAATAATGTGACGTGTTATCGTCGAGTGGGATTATTCATTTCGTATGGCATCCATTCGTCGGGCTTCTTTGACTTTCCAGTTTTCCATCTTTATGTGGTCAGAAGAAGTGGAAATTCTTACACCGAGTTTTTCAGTAAGTTCTTGAGCAGTTTTTGAGTGTATTTGATATTACCAAGGCCTTCATTTCATAGTCATCGATGGCAAAAGCACATTTGCGACATTCCTCATCTTGAAGTTTCCTCGAAACAATTTTTAGAACCAACTCAAAAGACCGGCTTTCTATGAACCTCGGCATAGATAGTTGATACATTTATTTATATGATCTTATAAACTGATCTTCTTTATCTGATGCGAGGTTGGTATAGGTCTTCGTTATCGTTGTTGTTGGTGGTGTTGGTCGATGGCTGACGTTTCGGCGATTTCGCCTTCCTCAGAGCCTGGATGTATTTCATATTAGAATACCTTAATTATTCGATGGAAAAAAAGCTAAAGCATTAATGAAGATCAAACTTTTAAATAGATGGTGGGTTAGGATGCTATAGTCAGATTTAGGTCTACACCATATTGAACAGAAGGCTACTCACCGTGATGTTGCGAGTGGGACTGGCCCACGCATTGTTCACGTGGGGTCGCGAGCAAGACATATCCCGGGGTCAAAATATCATTTTGAAATAGGGTACCAGGTCACGAGTGATCGTCTTTCCGGTTCATCTTTCGATTTTTGAAATTTATCCATAACGCCTCAAGAGTTTAGCGCGTTGATGGTTTTGATGCCTGCACTAGGATCCTCACAGTCACTTCAAAATCATCGCCGTTGTGCTTTTGTCCCCTATGCGTACATAGGAGTGTTTTGACGAGTTTTAACTTCCCATCTAGGGATGGACACAAAGTGGTCGACCATCTCGTGTAAATTTTATATACTCTGACTGTCGGTTTAACAATTCAAGGCACTCATCCATCTGTTCATTTGGGGAACAGACGACGAAGCAGTCGTCTATGTATCGACAGTAGTGGAAGGGTCGGTGATCGGGAACTGGAGCTTCCACTTTAGACATGTCTTTGGAAGCAACGTTGCTCTGTGTATTCCGTATTATTTTCTTGAATTTTGTTTGATTTTCCTCATTCATGTTTCGAGCCGTTTGCGCTGTACTACAACCGAATTTGACTCCGTAGAAGTAAATTCCCCAGAGGTGGGTAAATAACTTTATTCGGCTAACGCTTCAGCGCCTTCATCTTCACAGCCGTGTGAAGTTCCTCCATTCGAGCGATGCTGCACAGAAGATCCGATTCGATACAATGACGAAGTCACCACATCGATAATACTAAGGATTGTGTACATTGGCTCGGATCATCGGCTCAGGGGAGAAGAAGTGGAAACGTTAGCAGAATAAGTATGTGGCAACAAGCTCATGTTAGCATAACAATGAAAGAATACATGATGACTAGTCAGACCGAGGTTAATGGAAAGTCAGAATTTGAAGTAAATTCCTTCAAGTTTTTGTTTTCATACCTCAGCTTCTAACCTACGGAATTTGTCAAAAGTGCTTTTTATATTATAGCTGTTATACAGAGGAGTGCGTAAGCTTCGAATTGATATACAATAGTGCAAAGAATTAGTTCTAAGATCACCTGTAGTCCTGTTGATCGTCGAGTGACTCGAGCGGACACCAGTAAATCTGCCATTTCTACCTGTCGCGTGCAAGAGTAGCCCAGTGGGTTCTGCTCGCTCTAGGGACTCGTCAAGCATCATATCTTTCTTCTAGGCTGTTCGTGAAGAACACTGACCATCGGGTCGGTGGTCTTCCTACAGTACGTTTGACATCCCGAGGAATGCAGTCACTAACGGTTCTTGTCCATCAGTTGTCATTGATACGCATTACTGGTCTGGCCCACCTTATCTTCGACTGTTTGGCGTGCAGAGCGGTATCTTTGAATTTTTATCGTTGACGCAGGTCGGAGCTTCGAATCCCATCCCTTACGTGCGTGGAACGAAATACTCCTAGCATCGTCCTTTCGGTCGCGCGTTCAATAACATTGAGTGATCTTTCATGCTGCGTACGCAGCGGCCAGGTGTCTGATGCATACGTTAAGGTAGGGAGTACCACTGAGTCGAAATAGTGGACACAGAGTCTACTCTCCTTTCTTTACTACATCCTCTATGCTCATAAAAGCTCTCCAGGTCGCTCGTTTCCTTCTGCTCACTTGTAGCGCTAACGTAGCGACCAGGTTTCTGACGCATACGTTAGGGCAGGAAGAACCGTTGAGTCGAAAAGGTGGGCACGGAGTCGGGTGTTATTTGTTCTCTTCACTACATCCTCGATACTCTTGGATGCTCACCAAGCCGCTCGTTTCCGTCTGCTCAGCTCTGGAGCTAAGTCGTTCATCATATTGATTTCCCGACCTAGATAGGCATAACTGGAGCATTCGGAGATATTCATTCCGTTGAACGTGAATGGGGCAAACGAAACCAATCCGTTCTTCATGAACATCGTTTTCTTGAGATTTAGTCGAAGACCAATCTTTCCACACGCTTTATCAAAGTCCGCAAGCATACGTTCCGCTTGGCTAATGTCTCGTGTTATAAGAACGATGTCATGAGCAAAGCGAGGATGGTGTAACTGGCGACCAACGATTTTCACTTCCATATTATCCCATTCCAATGTTCGCATGGCGTTTTGGAGGGTGGCTGTAAATAATTTTGGCGAGATT
>MQTX01000140.1:217936-315649 GCA_009735665.1 Angiostrongylus cantonensis | reverse complement strand
AATTGGCGAAGCTTCGGCGGGCTTTGCGAATGCTTTTTCCAGCCTCTGCAGCTCCGACCATTACTGCTGCTCTTCTCTCTTTAAGATCCTCTTTTATCGCCTGTCTGCATTGTTTCGCAAGTTCGGACGTTAGTTCGCGGTTTCCTGCAGCTCGTGCGATTCCACGATGGCGCATCAACTCGAGAGTTTCTGGATACAGACGTCTCCTAGTTACTTTCAAACTCTCAACTTTCATTGCGCTGATGTGAAGATGTTGAATGAGCCTATCTTATTCTTCGTCGATGTTATCGACAACGGCATATTCCCAACAGCCGACTAATGAGTTGAATAAGTCCCAGTTTGTGGTGGTTCTGGGACTTCGGTTTTTGAATTTAGCAGCTTTTTCTTCTTTCCGTGAGAAATAAAATCTTGCACGAAGGAGACAGGCTGATCCCGTGTAGAATTTTAGGATAGCAGCGACATCGGTTAGGTAAAACCTTCTATTTACTATGACGTGGTCTATTTCGGTATGGTACTCTCCATTGGGAGACTGCGGCGTCCAGCGTTGAGCGTAAGGGTTCTAGAATTGCGAGTTACTATGTATGGTCTTGGTCGTCGTGAAAAACTCAGATAGCTGCTCACCTTGTTCGTTTCCATTCCAATCAATGGGTCCCAATGTGGCGTTCTTCCGAGGTCCTTCTTGGTCCAATCTTGCCATTGAAATGTCCAGTGATGACCTTGAAGAATGTATAGTCTTCTCTGTAGAACTTCTCCAAGTCCATATAGAATGCTTCGACTTCTTCTTCGTCATAGTTTGATGTTGGCGCTTAAACGACGAAGATTGTCAAAGCTGGTATTGATCCACATCTTTTCAATCGTTAACGTCCGATTCGGATTGTAAGCTGTTCGAATGAATCGATGTTCATGGATAAACTCGTGCTGACGAGAACGCCAACGCCGCTAACTCCTCTACTGTCGGATGTTCCGAGAAACATTTCGTCTGTGGTATCATAGTCGGCGTCAAAAAGGTGACGTCTTCTCGTCTCGGTCAGGCAGATGACATCGTACCTTATCCTTCTTGTTTGCATGAGCAAATCCTCTATCGAGGACTCGGATGCAAGTGTACGTGCATTGTAGGTACAGATCGTCACCATAGTTCTTCATCCAGGCAGCTTCCATGGGGCCTGAGATTTTTACAGCCTCTCCGTACTCATCTTACCCAGCGCTGCGAAATTGGAGGCTCTTTCGGGGTCAGGTGATTGAGGCTCGGTTTTTTTTTTTTCTGTGTTTAGCATTTTTGATTTCCACGTCTAGATTTCTGGGCTCTGAACGTGGGGGCTGGGTATACTCACGGGTAGCTTGCCAGGCTCTCCCAGAGTAGACATGAAGCTTATTTGCTTGTTGGAGGCAACTCCTTACCGCTTACCATATACTTCCCTGTCACTTGGTTGTAGGCTTTTGACCGTATTGATTTGTAGAAGACAATCCGCATAAGCGAGAACGCACCCACACACGCATGTGTGAATACGCTTAGCAAGTACAGAAAGTATGTGCCAAATCAGTGCATCAAAAACAGGGAGACCATCCCCTGGATCCACCTGCGTCTCAGGGAAGCAAAAGTCGCTTTTGGTCTGCGGTTAACCCCCAATTTGCCACCTGGGAACCCGCAACGTTGCCTCGCGACTAACCGGCTCGCAATCCCTCATGTGAGGGAGATTCATTTATTGCTTAGATATACACCTGAAAAGTGCTTGAGCACTTAAATGGCCCGTCTTCACTGGTTGTGCGGACCCCAGCATAATTGGCACTTTTGCAGTTTTGCTGATTTAGCTTTTGTGGTTCCTTGAAGGCCCCAGTTTGGCCTAGCCAGCGTTTGCACCAATTCGTCACCACCACAGGCACTTGCTGCCCTTGTGGATCAGCGGGAGTTTGGATGCGACTAGTTCCAGGGCGGAGGTTTAACCTCTTATTGCTGTTGCCTGGAGAGTAAAAATACAAATTGTTGGATTGGTTCCTAAAGAACTTAAGGATTGGTTTTACTGCCATAGGTTGTCGAGTTTGGCAAAACATATTCAATCTTGGTGAGATGTTTTCAAAATATTTTAACGGTGAAAATGTCCGTAATGCACCACATTGCGAAATCAGAAGAATGTTCTTGTTTGGACGCAATGTTCTAATAATTGTCGTAACGTTTAGCGACCAAACTGCTTGCCTTTGCGAACTTTTCGTGATTTAGTATAGGTCGTTTGTTTCACCTATGTTAGTTACTAGTTTCTTGTCTTTCAGAATCTATTTTATGGCTATGAATTCCTTCCATTGTAGATAAAATGGAAGTAGTGGAGCGTATGAAAGGTAAACGAATAATCAAGCCTATTGTTTATGGAAATACTGCAACACCGTTTGGCTACAAACGTGAATCGGATCAGCACACCCATCAGTGGACCGTTTTTTTAAAGATGTTCAATGACGATAATCCATCGGATTTCATTCGAAAAGTTCAGTTTAAACTTCATGACAGCTACGCTGTTAATACAAGAGGTATGTTTCATTGCCGAGCTTTCGTTGTTCAACAATATCATTTGCAAAACTCCGGGCAGCAGGTGTCTGTGGTGAGGAACGAACGTGCTTATATCCTTTCTTGGGAGTAACGGTTTCACCACCACAGTGTAGACCCCTCCGGTTCGGAGGTTTGCAAATATCTCAGCATCATTGAGGTTATATTTCGCAATATACCCTGCCATTAAGAAGAGTAGGCAGTAAATAGTAAGTTAAAATACCATTTGTTTTGGCGTTTATTTTATCAGTGAAGTATTTGAAAGAAAGAGCTCTGTATTGTAACCATAAACTTACTTGGATACAGCTTGGATGGCCCGACTTCAGTGTTTTTGCGGATTTTTCCCGGTTTAGCTATTGCGGTTCCCTGGAGTCTTGAGGTCAGCATAGCCAAGGTTTGCCCTAGGTCGTCACCACTACAAGCGGTCGCAGCCAGCCCAAACCCAAGAATACCACTCTGCCACGATAAGGCGGTAAATCGTTGGGAGATTGAAGATAGAGTGTTACTAATTTTAGATCGAAAGATATCCAGTACTGTTTTGTGTATCAGCTTAACATGACCATCTAGCCGTTTTTCTCACTAGGAATAAAAAACGTCAGATTAAACATAAAGGTTTTGCTTAGTGGCTGAGTTAGTGTGCATATTTTATTTGATTCAGAGATTTTATGCTGTGGTGCCCCTAACTTTGCTAAAGTTTTTCAGTTTGCGACAAACCTCCTTACGAAGTTACGGAGACTGGATGGGGAGAGTTCGAAGTTCAGATGCGAATATATTTTGTTGACGTAAACGAGAAGCCGGTTAGTTTCGTTTTATTTTGGGCACATATCTAGGAAACAATTGAATATTATTGCACGACATTCGTCTCACTTTTTATAGCTCGCTCCTGTTCACGTTGCGTAGTTCTATTGTTCGCAAAAGCTTGATGAGTAGAGGAATCAGGGCAAAAGGAAACGGGTTCGGTTTTGGAAAAAAATTTATTGCTTAATCCCGAGTTGTGTAGCCTACTAGCTCAACAAGTCTGTATTTCTTTGTAGGTTTCACCATGTCTTACTGACCTATTCAACACTTTTATCTCTCGGAAAGTTTAGAAGGTATTACAGAACTTCAGCATTGTTATCAAAAATTTCGTATAAAACGTAGTGTTAGAAAACCGTCTGAAAATGCCTTATCATATGTTACCTACGATTCGCTAGCAATGTGTTTATCCTACCGTACATTAAATGCAGGAAGGAATGCAAAGCACTTCCGAAAAGGAAGATGCTCTTGAGAACGATTTTTTTCTCGGTCATTCTCAGGTAGATTGGTATATCCTTTTCTTGTTGGTAAGCATAAATGTAATTTCATTTTCTGCAGCAATTTTTTTATGGAGCTGGCAAAGGAAAAACGCGGGAGGTTATGTCAATGTGAGGAGAGTTCTTAATGTCTTCACGCACCTTCTTTTGATTCTAATTACGTTTCCGGTTCTATTGAGAAAAATTTCCAATTAAATTGCCTCGAAAGAATGAACACTTTATCAATATTTGGTCCCCAGAAATTATCGTAAGTCATACGCCATCTTGCCACGGTTGATATTCGTCGAATATTATTTGTTCTCAGCAGTTCATAACAGTTGAAACATTAACACCTAAGTCATAACCTTCCATGTTTTCGTCGGTTTCTAAATAAAGGCACGCAGAAAACTGAGGAAGTTGTTGGAGATTGTTGCAGTTGACTAGGATTCTTAAGTGTGCAGGCAAATGCTTTTCAGTGAATTAGAGATAAGGCAGTGGTAGTGATGTTGTTAAATACACACAAGGTACCGGTTCGGCGCGGTTCAAGTAAGGCGACTAAAAATCCTCAAGCAGGACCCAGAGCCACACGTAGGTCCATGCGACACGAAGCGAATGAATTAAATTCTGGAATCGGCATAATATCTAATGTCATGACACCGCATACTGCAGAAGTATTCATTTCATTTTACATGCATTTTGTTTGTATTTGTGTTGGAAAGCTAAAAAATATTGTAAACGTTATCATCTTTTTGTACATGTACAGTACCTAAGCGACGATTCAACAAATGTATTTCTTCTCTCTCACACCATCTATTTTTAGGTAACCGTCTTCCACTACCTTCGGTTATTTCAACCATTGTTAAGCTCTTCAAATGGATCCACTCAAGTGGTAGCGGAGCAATATGATGAAATTGTATGTCTATGTGGATGGCTTTTTAAGTTTTTAGCTATATGCAAGTGTATGACCAATAACGTATGGTTCTAGGGCTCAATTCTTCGCGGTAGTTCTTCAAATTCTAATTAGATTTTCTTGGTTAAAAGTAACAACAATTGGTGTTTTTTAGTCCAATGTAAAGTCCGTTGTTAATCACCAGTACACAGAACTCAACTGCAAGTCGATTGAAAATGGTGAAGTATACTATCTATACTGACCTCTGAACTCCGTTTTGCACGCCTTGATTAATGTTCCTGGGTGCTCGACTGCGATGTACAGTGGGTAGATACGTCTTCCTTCAGGGCCCTCCAAGCTGACAAGGACTCCAGCGTTTCTATTAGAAAGCTGAACCAAGAGTAAACCAATGCCATGATCCACCACCGTCCTGGCATCAAGCTGGTCGTATGGTGGCAAATCTCCCTCTAATCGACAAAGGCTGCAACCGCCTGTTATGTTGACGACCTGGTGCAGACTTTGGCCTGGCTAACCTCAGTTCTTCAGGGAACTACAATAGCTAAATCAGCCAAACTTCGAAAAGGTGGAAATTATGCTGAGGGCCACGCAACCAGTGAATATAGGCCATCTAAGTATCCAAGTGTTATATTATATTGTATTCTATTACACCACGGTATATGTTATATAAGAAGGGCGTGTGTAGCGCAGTGGTCGGAGACGCCCTTCAGTACACATGGGATCGATTCCCGCGCCTCCGGCTCACCAAGGCTTCCATCTCACCGGCCCTGCAAATTAGTGTCATACTTGTCTGGAAGATAGCGGTACTGGCTCGATACATTGGTAGTCCACCGCGAATCATTGTAAAGGCCAGATAAGCATTCAGTCACCTCCAACGATACTCAATGATGTCGAATGCATGGCTCATCCCTCAAGGATTGATCAGCGCCGTGAGCTTTCTTGCCCTTCATACATTGTATATTACATTCATCCGAGTCGATGGTCAACAGTCGTTCGTCCTCGCGTTGTTGGTCTTCATAGTTGTTCGAATCGAATTTTCTTGAGTGGAGTAATGCTCGGTTGAAATGACCTCACTCAAAGGTGTTCTTGTATGGTTGCTGATTGTTTGTCGATTGAGAATAATTTCTTTTCACGTCGACAGTCTACACTGTGGCAGTCAGCAGTGAGCCTAAGCTTGCGCATAGTGAAATAATACTCTACTAATAACGCTTCTATCATGTTTGTAAAATTTTTAACGTATGAGGAATGAAATTTTAGACCGAGGTAAAATCTGAAAAAATATATATCCCCTTTATGTTTCAAAAATACATAATTGTTTCTTTGTTTTGAAATTTAGGGTATTCAGGTTTTCCAAGAACCCACCATTCCTATGTATAAGGCATTGACATCTGGCGAAGGAAAAAAGCATGATAGGAAGAAATTCCATTCTGATCGTAA
Organism: Angiostrongylus cantonensis; assembly: GCA_009735665.1. NCBI lineage: Eukaryota > Metazoa > Nematoda > Chromadorea > Rhabditida > Metastrongylidae > Angiostrongylus > Angiostrongylus cantonensis. Next base: position 309,501 of record MQTX01000140.1, on the reverse strand, counting down.
GTTTGAATATTGACCTATTGCTTTCTGAGTTTTTGAGAAAGGAAAAAAAAGGAAAAAAAATTCAAACGAAGGTAGTAACGTATGTGAAAACATGTTTGAAAACGCTTCAAGGAGATCATTATAGAATTTGTTAGCCGTACAGTACTAATGTTTTCTTATTTTTCTAGCCCTTAAGTATGTCTAGGACGAAGCGGTTTTTTTACAGTACCCTTTGGTTATCAATCCGACTGTACCTAGCGTTCGTATAACTTCATTCTTTTCTCAACTTGTTCATTTTGACCAAGTATAATGGTTCTTCTGATCTGTTACGTTGGTGGAACTATTAATAGGACATCTGTATGTTTATGGACAAAAAATAACAAACAAGGATAACTGAGTGATCATGTGAGCCTATTCTTGAATTGATAGGTTCTTCCTTTAATAATTATCTGTGACCCATATTTTGGGGCATGAGTAAGAAGTTTCTATCTTCTCATTAGTGCCTAACGTGACCTTTTACATACGAAGAAATTTAGAGTTTCCATTCTCTGAGGAGTTTTAGAACCTGAATTTGCCGCCAAATTTAATATTACAAAATTAGATTTCTTTGGTTTTTTGGATAATTGAAAGTCTTTTTTTCATTATTAATGTTGTGAGGTTTTAACTCATAACGCTACGTGTGGGCACTATAATGTCATTAGCGGTTTAGACCTAACGACCTTATGGACATGGTGTCCGTATTCAAATAAGATTGGTCTCAGATTTTTTATTCAATTAGGTTGGTCTCAGAATTTTTTTCCCTATTGCACTAGCGTGTGGCGCAGTGGTTGGAGGCGCCACTGCGGCGCGCACGTGAAAATGCGCCCATGGCTCACCAAGCCTTCCATCCCTCCGGGGTCGGCAAATTGGTACCAGACTTGTCTGGGAGGATAGCAGCACTGGCTCGATACATCGGCCGGCCACCGCGAGTCATTGTAAAGGCCAGATATGCATTCAATCACCTCCAACGATGCTCAATGAAGTCGAATGCATGGCGCATCCCTCAGGGATTGATCAACGCCGAGAGCTTTATCCTTTTTTTTATTGCACTAGCGTATTCATTCGTTAGCTAATCGAGTGCAGACCAAAATAGTTGGGTGGGACCAAGAAACCATTCTTTACACTTAATGATTTGCAAAAATCTTTTCGTGAAGACGTTCGTTGAACGGCAATTTGACGAACAATTAACTACTGTTGGTTTCATTTCATTATGGTTATAATATGGAATGTGTATACAAAAATACCGAAATAGACTCATTACAAGCTGCAAAACACTTCTAAAATATAACCATAATGATGCTGAGATATTAGCAAAACTCCAGACCACTGATGTTTACGGAGAGGAATTTTGAAAGTCATTTTCATTTTTATTTGTTCTGTTTATCTTATGGAAATTTTTTTTCTTAGCATCGTTAGAAGTTGAATAATCTGTTTAGATCACCATACGCACCTCTTGAATAAATAGAGCAAAGTGTCTTAAAGTCAACACGTTCTCAATTCTTCAAGTATTCCAGTTATTGAATGATTATCACTATTTTGCAAAGAATGAGGTTAGGGCCTTAGGTGTTGAACAAAATTACACTGAAATTTGATGCGTATCGTTTGGGATAGTGTTTAAATTATTCCCTATTTTCTTCTAATGTCTCTTTTATGCCGATGTTGTCATAACATTGAAACTTATCGTTGGTGTATGCGTGTTCCCTTAAGTTATGTTAAGTAATAAGTTTTAGTTATGCAAATTTGTCGACGTACTGTGCAAAATGTTGTGGTGTGTAAGGAGGAAATTCAGCAAGAGATCGACGACTTAAGGGAGTCTTTGCGTGCTGCCCATAAGTTAATATTGCGGTACAAAGGAGGAAATGATCATGATTCGAATAATTCTACCCCGGAAGCGTCTGTTTGTCAATAGTGAGATGTCAAAGTATTTTGCTGGTATCCCTACATTTCTTTCTTTTACAGTTGTGTCAGTATCTAATGGTTCTCTAGTTTCAGATCTCGTGTAAATGGCCTCATTGATTTGTTTTTCACTGTATTGAATCGGGTAAATTCTATGTGCACCTTTCTCTTTGTGATTCCCGATACGTTTCTTCGAAAGTGTGAACTGGCACATTATTATTTATCAATTACGGGATTGTCTGTTTTTCCAGTCCTTCACTACATCTTACCCACTTTAACACATTTTCTAGGAAACATTGTGCTTTTTCATATGGTTAAAAGATTTGTTTTGTTTCTCCCACATATGGGGTTTCCATTCTACTTTGTGATAAATCGTAAATTGTTCAGTGAATGTGGAGAACGCCTACAACTTTGATTTTTTTTTTCTAACTCTTACGCAGTCACAAGCCTGCAAATGTGGCAGGGGTGGGGTTGCAAAAAGTATTTGCAACGCTATCCGCGACCTTGACATTCACGACTGAGGCGACCTCTCTTTCACGTGTTCATCGAAAAACTATTGTGTTCAAATGCTTGGAGGAGGACTGTTTACTTCATTATTATATTTATGCATTTTCGACATTGGATCGGCTGTTCACATGTTACCTTTCTGGATGCAAGGTCCCTGTTGTTGGGATGACCTACATGATATCGGCAACTATCGCCTAATCTGCTTGCTGTCTGTTGTCTACAAACTTTTCACTGCAGTCATCCTAGACAGAATTGACAGAACACTGAACGAAGGACAGCCATGTGAGCAAACAGGGTTTCGAAAAGGATTTAGTACGATGGACCACATTCACACGTTAACTAGGCTCATTGAAGTATCGCGAGAGTACAAAAGACCGCTCTGTCTCACTTTCATCGATTAGAGAAGGCCTTTGATTAAATTGATATAGAAGCAGTCATGGAAGCCAAGATAGTCAAGGAATCCCTACTCAGTACATAAAGATTCTGCTGTATGAAAAATTCACAACCAAGAAATCACCATTCTACAAAGTTATTAACATTGACGTCAAAATAGGAGTTAGGAATGGCGATCCCATCTCGTCAAAAGTATTTACCGCCACCATTCAGAACGTCATGCGAACATTGGGATGGGATAATATGGGAATGGAAATTGTTGGTCGGCAGTTACATCACCTTAGCTTTGCTGTTAACATCGTACTTATAACACCAAACATTAGCGAAGCGGAACGTATGCTTGCTGACTTTGATAAAGCGTGTGGAAAGATTGGTCTTCGACTAAATCTCGTGAAAACGATGTTCATGAAGGACGGACTGGTTTCGTGTGCTCGATTCACGCTCAACTGAACGAATATTTCCGAATGATCCCGTTATAGTACCCAAGATCGAATCTATTAATCTCGAGGCAATGGATTATAAATCTGTCGTTTTCTCTCTCAGCAATCGCGTGGTTGTTAAACAGCAAACGTTTACTTCCATACAGTAACACACATACAACACAATCGTAGCTGACGTTTCGACAGAATCGCCTTCTTCAGAGCCTGGAAGGGTACACCAATACGCAATTTACTAGGTCAAACAGTTCAGCAGTACAAACAGAAAGATGAAAATCTGAGTGGTAATTGCAAGAATTACGGCTTCTCGAAAAAACCCGCAGCTTTTTTTCACCTGTCTTCGACCAAGGAAGAACAGCCGCTCAGAGTCCCATATAGTTGACTACTGCACCTCCCCACAACAAAGATCGATACAAAGGTAAGGGGTGAGATCACGCGTGAGATGAATATATTCCATAAGAGCAGATTACGCAATTTTGTGTTTCACATAGACGATCATATAGGCCGTCACGAACCAACTGTTGACGAAGAGTACTCGGTGGTATTTCAATTATCGCTACCGATTCCTGTAGATCTGCCCTTCTTAAGCATCGCTTCATCGCTGCACTTATTTCATCGCTGATGAAGGGCAAGATAAGCGGGACTTTATTTTGGCCAAACCGTTCCTTTTACAGCGTAGCTCTCCCTCGAAACTTATCTCGTGGGGTTACAATTTCGTAGCCATTGGAGATGGCTATTTGCCGAGCCAAGTCGCGCGATTCTTTCCTTAATTCCCTACTTGTGCACACAGAGGTGGCTGTTTGAAACATGTTTCTCACAAGCACCCTCTTTGTGTGTGAAGGGTGACAGGAAAGGGAATGAACCAGGATGCTTTTTGTTACTTGGTTTTCGGTACCACTTTGTCATGTAAGCGCTGCTTGATAAGTTAATTTGAACGTTTAGATCCCGGGTGAATGGGTGTGTTCTGACTGCTCGTTCAATAATTCAAAGCATTGGGTCATCTTCTTCATTGTAGAAAAGACGACAAAACATTCATCTATATATCTGCAGCTGAGTAGCGGGCGGAGACCGAGACCGGGGGCTTTCACTCTAGATATGAACGCAATGGCAAGGCTTGGTGCCAGTTGCTGTCCCATTGCCATCCCCTTATTTGCGAGTAGTATTTCCCAGAACATCTGAAAATTGAGCAGCCTAGGCACTCCTTTTAGCCATGAGCTGCTGGATGGACAAGCCCTACATTTTTAATTTCCTTCATGTTCAACAAGTTCGAAGATGGCTTGCATTGCGAAGTCATTCGATACGTTGGTGTACAGCGCGGTAATGTCGAACGACCCCATCACGTACGCGTTATTAAGAGATCCGTCATGTAGACGTTCTAGAAACATTTGGGTGTTCTTGAAGTGGGCTGGAATGTGGTTAAGCAACTGGGTTAGTATTAGGCTTAAGAACCAGGTTATTCTATCCGTTGGCCCGTCTACACAGCTGATGATGGGTAAGCTGAGTAGCGGGCGGAGACCGAGACCGGGGGCTTTCACTCTAGATATGAACGCAATGGCAAGGCTTGGTGCCAGTTGCTGTCCCATTGCCATCCCCTTATTTGCGAGTAGTATTTCCCAGAACATCTGAAAATTGAGCAGCCTAGGCACTCCTTTTAGCCATGAGCTGCTGGATGGACAAGCCATACATTTTTAATTTCCTTCATGTTCAACAAGTTCGAAGATGGCTTGCATTGCGAAGTCATTCGATACGTTGGTGTACAGCGCGGTAATGTCGAACGACCCCATCACGTACGCGTTATTAAGAGATCCGTCATGTAGACGTTCTAGAAACATTTGGGTGTTCTTGAAGTGGGCTGGAATGTGGTTAAGCAACTGGGTTAGTATTAGGCTTAAGAACCAGGTTATTCTATCCGTTGGCCCGTCTACACAGCTGATGATGGGTATAACCTTGAAAGATGATGGATTGGTTGACACAAGAACATCAGAAGATACCAACTTATGTGTTTTAGTGAGTAAGTATAAGACGGGACATGTTGGTTTATTAATCATAGGGTGTGAAATAGCCTATGATTTTAAACCTGCAGCCTTTGCCACGCTGACCCATTGCTTGCTTAGCTTTCGGTATTGATGTTTGACGTGAAGTCCCTCCAGGGTCGGCAAATTGGTACCAGACTCGTCTGGGAGGATGGCAGCACTAGCTCGATACATCGGCGGGCCACCGCAAGTCATTGTAACGCCAGATATGCATTCAATCACCTCCAACGATACTTAATGAAGTCGAATGCATGGCGCATTCCTTAGTGTGAAATAACCGATGATTTTAAGCCTGCAGCCTTTGCGACGCTGACCCATCGCTTGTTTAGCTTTCGGTTTTGATGTTTGTAAACCTGTTCAGAGGATCGGCGATAGGGGGTAGCATCACTAAGATGTTCCTCGGTCGAGGAATAACTACGAATTCTCCCCACCACCCTATCACTAACAGACAATCTTATCGTTTTCGAGTTTATTAATTTTCTAATTTCTCGCAAGCCACATTTTTATGTAGCTGTGAGGTTAGAGATAAACATTCTATCGCGGAAGGGTCTTGAGAACGGCGTCCGAAAACATGCGGAATTTTATGTCAATTCCGTCGTTGGAGTCCAGCTGTCTGAAAAACCTGCCCTAACGTATGCCTTAGAAAACTGATTGCTGCGTAAGCAGGATGAAAGGTCACTCAGCGTTATTGAACGCTTCGTCGAAACGACGATGCTACTAGGAGTATCTCGTTTCACATAAGTAAGGTAAGAGATCAAAAGTTATGACCTTCGTCAATGATCAAAAATCAAAGATACTGTATGAGTGGCAACCGATGGACAAGACCCTATAGTGACTGGATTCCTCAGGGTGTTAAACGCATTTTGGGAAGACCAGCGACTCAATGGTCAGAGTTCTACGAAAAGCCTAGAAGAAAGATATGATGCTCGATGATCCCTAGAGTGAGCAGAACCCACTGAGCTACTCTTGCATGCGACATGGAAAAATGGAAAATTAACTGGCGCCCACTCGAGTCACTCGACGATCAACGGGACTACAGGTGATACAGGTGATATCATTCGGTGGGAAAAAAAGCATAAGCAGTGAAGGCAAGTTAAGACGTGATTCCACCTCATCTGAACCCCGTCATTTAAGAGAAATAGAAATATGGTTCTCTCTTCTGGTCGCTAAAACTTGGTGATTTAACGACAGAGTAACGTTATTGTCAAATACTCCATGACCAAGTGGAACCTTGTCGCCAGCAGCCGACTTCCCTTAAAGTGTCGGGTATCAGCTTCAAGTAGTCAAACGGTACAACAATTAGCAATCGATCGTTGAAAAATTCGATATATCAAATGTAATATAGTCGAGCGAATGTGAAATAATGCGAGTAAAGAGTTCGGATCAAAAGAGAAAGAGAGATCAGGAATCTCCTGGTGTTCGAAACCTTGTGCAAAGAAGGCAGATATTCCCACGAAAGTAGTTTCAGTGCCAAACAGAAGGCCATAGCAGGATAAAAAAAACCATGTAATGTAATATGCCATCACATATGCACATAACTGAATAGGGTGCATCAATACAGTTGTGACTTAACTCTTAAGAACTCTTAAGAGAACCTGTACACAAGAAAAGCTAAAAAAAAAAAGCTCTCGGCGTTGATCGATCCCTGAGAAATGCGTCATGCATTCGACTTCATTGAGTATTGTTGGAGGTGACTGAATGCACATGGAGCCAGTGCTGCTATCCTCCCAGACAAGTCTGGTACCAATTTCCCGCCCTCGGAGGGATGAAAGGCTTGGTTCGCCATGGGCGCAGGGATCGACTCCACGTGCGTGTCACAGCGGCACAACACAAGAAAGAGGCAAAAAATACGATTTATATGAGATACGTGAATACCTATCTAAATGCATACAGATACGTATCTGCATTTTGACCAGTCCTCATGTCTACTGTGCGGATCACAGCACTTCTCACATTCGATTCGTTTCCTCGCATCCTTTTTCCACGAAGATCTTCCAACTTTAACGTGTGGTTTCGGTTTCTGCATGAGGATTTCCATTTCATCTTGAATTTCGTTGAATGCGGGTCGAGCCCTTTCTGGAGTCCTGAGATAGCTGGGTTGGAGCGCTCTCAATTGATTGCAAAGGTGCTTTTTTCCCACAGTGTAACCACAAGTTGCGATTTGAGGGCTTAGTAGAGAAGATGTCGGAGAGTGGAGAGGTTAGTGATGCCGATGATCAGAAATGGTCGTTAGTTTCAACCCTTACCCAACGCTTTCCTACAATCCACGTTAGAGTACCATTGCTTGGTTATTTTCAAGACTGCAAGGGGAATCGAGTCGACCACCAGCACTCCATGGAATCAATAAAGAAGACGAAGTCTCAAGGTACAAGCAAAACAAAACGCGAAATTTTCGAGCACTATTGTGGACGATTAAAGCGATGTAAGCGAATCGAATGCAAAAGTGCTGGATCCGCAGAGTAGGTGTAATGACGAGCTTTGCAAAGTAAAAGTGAAAAAACCGTACTGGGCATAACAGTTTCCAGGGCGACCATACATGTCTGGTTTTTCCGATGTCCTTCAGAATTCATTCACATTCCGGTGGTTATACTGACTCGTATAGTGGGCTAAGCAAAGCTGCTTCAAACTGCCGCTCGTACGCTAATAAGTTTTTTCAAATGTTACATAAAGGATAAAGGATAGAGCTCTCGACGTTGATCATTCCCCTAGGGATGCGCGAAGCATTCGACTTCATTAAGCATCGTTTGGAGGAGATTGAATGCATATCTGGCCTTTACAATGACTCACGGTGGCCTGCCGATGTATCGAGCCAGTGCTACTATCCTCCCAGAAAAGTCTGGTACCAATTTGCCGATCCCGGAGGGATGGAAGGCTTTGTGGGCCATGGGCGCAGAAATCGATTCCACGTGCGTGCTGCAGTGGCGCCTCCAACCACTGCGCCACACGCGCCCCCTAAAATTCCGGTATTATGGTAATGAAATTCTTTAATATTAAATTGTGAGAATCTGAGTGAATTTAAAGTTAAAAATACTTATGCCAAATGTTCTGCACCACATCTGCCTATAAAAAGAAAAAGCAATGAAAAAAAATGGTGGAGCTGATACAAAAATCACCTGTTCAGGTTAAGTGATTATCCATCGTTTCTACTCTCCTTTCTCCGGTCACGGTGACAAACCGCAACAAAAATCGGCTGAGAAAAAGATGTCAAGGAGAAAAGAAAGCGCACTTGGTGTTGACCAATCTATAAGGGATGCGCCATGCATTCTACTCCATCGAACGTCGTAGAAGTGATTGAATGCATATTCGGACTATAAAATTGCTTTCGGTAACTCAGCAATCTACCACATCACTGCTTCTATGCTTGCAAACAAGTGTGGCACTAGTGGATAACATGTGAGCCAAAGAAAGAGCAGAACGGGGTTCGAATTTGGCCTAGAGACTAGATTATGCAAATATCTCGTTGTCATTGCAGCGATCTCCTATTTGTCTTAATTTTTTAAAATTACTACTTGATACTTTGCTATTCAGGTAACCTGTGTTCACAGAGAATTTTGAAGGTTACAGCTAGTTATTCACTTTGAAGGTTTTTTATTCCTGCGTGTGCAAGATTTCTCCTTTACAGTACTACGAATGTCGTGTGAAGGAGTTTCAAAATAATCGCTCTGTCATGTGAATCTAAGGGAGGTGGCGTTTTTCGAGAACTGAACTTCCGCAGGAAGAGCAATGGTTCATGGTATTGGCTTATTCCTAGTTGGGAATTCAGATCGAAATGTGGAATTCCTTTCTGGCTTGAATGATTCTGCTGTTCTAATTGGTTGATGATTCTCTCAATTGCAGAGTAAAGATGCAAAGCCAAACAAAGTATGAACAAATAATTAAACATAACCGAGTCTTGAAGACAAATACAAAGAGCCTTCCGGCGCGCCCATCATATGTCTTTGGTTCAAAAAAACTCTCCAATAAAAATTTTATAACATACAACAGCTGGTAGCCAACGTTTGAGAAATAATAGAACAAGGAAAAAGAAATGAGATAATTAATGAAAAATGAGTTTGAGAAGAGCTTGGAGCGTAATGGCCAACGAAAAATGAGGAAAATGTTGTGGAAGCTGAGAGGAGTTGGCGGTTGGCTAAGGCTAAACTGAGCCATTCAAAAAAGAATTTAGAGCAGCTGATGTTACAGAAACGAAAACGAAATAAATGAAAATGAATAAAAGAAAATCAAACGCTACAGTGCGAACGAAACTCGTGGAAACGCTGGTGGATTTTCGCGTCAGTGCCTGTTTGTTTAAATCTGACGGTCATCAGGTGGTCAAAAACAAGCGACTTTTGCCAAAAAAAGTTTCGTTTTTTGAAAAAATCCTTTCCTCTTCTATTGTAAAGCTCAGCCTATAGCCGTTCCCGTGGAAAGTTTGCGACGCTACAAATCTATGGAAGCACGTGTTCATTTTTATAAAGGAACGAAGCTTTCTTGTGAAATTCTTGCTAGGGAGTTGTTGAGTGAGAACAAGCCAAGAAAGAGAAGTGAGCAAAACAATATTTCAAAAAAAAACGGCCCCTTAACCTCAATATGACCAACATCGGTATGACTAATCTACATGTACTCTTTCATTGAAAAACAACCACTCATACAGCCGCATTCATGTATTCTCACCCATGCTTACTCGCGCGTGGGTATGTTGTTACCTATGCAGCTCGCATTCTATACGTTTATTTGATCGAACACCTGCAACCAAGTGAGTGCGAAGTTCTGGACGATAGAATTTTGGGGATCGACCGCACAGAAAATTGCTGCATCGCTACATCATGTGCGACCAACAAGCTGTTCGTGAAGATATACGGTGTCGCGGCCGATAAGTGGAAGATACTTCCACAAAAAACCCGGATGTAAGTCATTTGAAAAAGGAGTTTTCAGTAAAAGTTTTTCTATATTCAGTACTAATCTATTTCCAGCTTACGACAGACTTCGTTTTCTACTTTTTCTGGCCTTTACACAACTTGCTGTGGCCTGGCGATCTATCAAGCCAGTGCTGCTATCCTCCCAAAAAATCTGGTAGCAATTTGCCGACCCCGAAAGGACAAAAGGCTTAGTAGGCCATAAGCGCAGGAATCGACTCCACATGTGTGTTGCTGGACGCCTCCGACCACTGCGCCACACGCGAACCCCATGTTTGGAATGAGCACAAAAATCATTCAACGGATCAGCAACACATCGATTATCGCTGGCGTATTAGCTCGAGAGTTTCTTGAGGCTGACATCTCTTGGTGATTTCCAAACTCCCAGCTTTCATGGCGCTAACGTGAAGATGTTCAATGAGCCGATCACATTCCTCGTCGATGCTATCGACAACGGCATCTTCCCAACAGCCGACCAATGAGCTGAATAAGTCCCAGTTTGTGGTGGTTCTGGGACTTCGGTTTTTGAATATAGCCGCTTTTTCTCCTTTTCGTGAGAAATAGAATCTTGCACGAAGGAGACGGTGGTCTGATCCCGTGTAGAATTTTTGGACAACAGCGACATCGGGTACGCAAAACTTTCTGTTTACTATGATGTAGTCTATTTCGTTATGGTACTCTCCATTGGAAGATTCCAACGTCCAACGTTGAGGATGGGGTTTCTGGAATTGCGAGTTACCATGGATGGTCTTGGTCGCCACTCAGAGAGCCCCTCACCCTGTTCATCCCATTCTAATTCGTGGGTCCCAATGTGACGTTCCTCAGACGTTCTTCTTGGTCCAACCTTGGCATTGAAATCTCCAGTGATGACTTTGAAGAATGTATGGTCTTCTCTGTAGAACTTCTCCGAGTCCATGTAGAACGCTCCGACTTCTTTTTCGCCATAGTTTGATGTCGGCGCGTAAACGACGAAGAATTTCAAAGCCGGTATTGATCTTTTAATCTTTTTAATCGTGAACATCTTTTTAATCGTAAACATTCCATTCGGATTGTAAACTGCTCGACGTTCAAAGACAAACTTGTGCTGACGAGAATGCCGACGCCGCCGACTCCTTTACCGTCGCATGTTCCAAGGATGAGTTCTTCTTTGGTGTTTGGTGCGTTGAATAAGTGGTGTCGTCTCGTCTCGGCCAGGCCGATGACTTCGTACCTTATCCTTCCTAGGATAAGGATCTAAGATAGGATCGCGTCTCCATCACTACTAAGGAGTTGCTCGAAAATAGAACGAAACTGATGCCTGTTCCTACTGCAACATGTTTAACATGGCTAGTAATAAATACCAGATGCGAAAGAACTTTGCAGAATGATCTGCATCGGTGCAAGCAAAAGAAACTACTGGAAGCAGCAGAGAAAAGAAACAGTCTGAAAAAAATACCGTCAGGACTTGTGTGATTATAATATTTCGTTGTCATCCCTGATGAACCAAGATGGAATCGTCAAAATTTCAAGTCATCATATGGATTAAATAAAAGAAACGTTTTACCACAACCTTTTCCGCTCCATAATCCCCGTCCCGAGCCCTAATATCCCCGCTGGAGAAAAACCACCTGGAATTCTTCTGTCCGAGGTCGGAGTTGTGATAGAAAGCATGAAAAAGGCACAGCTCCAGATAGTATTACCGCCTACTTCCTTAGAGCTGGAAGCCAAAATTTACATGTACTTCTCACAAATCGTAGGACAACCTACCTTTAGAGGAAAGAAAATCCCAGACCACTAGAGGGCGTTGCGCACGATTATCCTGCCCAAGAAAAAAGACTGAAGGAATCTTCTTAGCAGTCGTCCGATATTATTGTTGAGTGTGCTCTACAAGCTCTTCACGAAGATTATCGCCTCGCGCATATCAAGGACATTGAACGAGGCGCAACCAGTCGAACAAGCAGGATTTCGGGAAGGATTCTGCTACAAGGACCACATCGAAGCTGTGCCAGGGTCATCGAAGTTTGTCGTGAATACCACCTGCCTCTAGTCCTAATCTTTGTATGCTATGAAAAAGCGCCAAAGCAGTTCAATGTCAGCGAATGATGAAGTCACTCGATTGGGATGAGAAAGGCATACGTATTGATAGAATATTCCCACCAAGCCTTCGTTTTGCCGACGACATCGTCATCGTCTTCAAGAAGTACTAGCGAAGCAAAAACGATGATCAACGAGCTCAGCGAAGCGAGAAAAAAGATCCGACTGGACATAAATCGAAGGAAGCCCAGTTCGTAAAAAACGCATGGTTTGAAGGCGAAAAAATTGAATTGGATGGCTCTCTCATTGCCGAGACCACCTCGTACGTTTACCTTGGGTGATCAATGAACATGGAAAACAACATGCAGGAGAAACTAGATAGAAGAAGGAGAGAAGTTTGGGCCGCATTTGGGCCTCTCAAAGTCACCGATCAGTTGAAGGACCCGAATATCTGCCCTCACCTTTTCGATTTGGCGGTTCTCCCAACGCTCTGTTTTGTTGTAGAAACGTGGTCTGATGCTTCACCCGAGTTGAGAATACTCCGTACTACTCGCAGAGCGTTAGTGGTGTCTTCTGAAGTTTAACCGGCACTCTCAATATCTAGCCGGAATGCGAAGCTTTCGAAATCTGTCACGTATTCGAAATCCAAAAGAATATTCATCGATAGCGAAACATACAGAGTCGCATATGGCTAGCGACTGCATATGTATAGATTTTGTCTTCTTCAGGGCTTCCAATGAATCGAATGAACATCTTTGGTTTGAGCTCATTAAATCCGCAGGCTTTTCTAAGGACTGCGTCATATGACTGAGGTATAGTCGAATAAGGGGTGGATAGCACAGTGGTAGTGATGTTCCTCATCATGAGGACGGTGCTAGTTCGATTCCGCTCCGGGCCAACAAGCCTCTCCTTTCTCCAGGATCGGGAAATTGGTACCAGACATATCTGGGAAAAGGCTGCTCTCTGCAGTCTAATTGGTAACCCTTCAGCCCGGATATCTCAGGACTCCTGGGAAATTTTCTGACCACTATTCTACAACATTCAAGATGAAATGGAAATCCTCAGTCAGGAACCGAAACCAAACGTAAAAGTTGGAAGATCTTTGTGGACAGTGGATGAGAGGAAACGAATCGGAGGTGAGAAGTGCAGGGATCTGCACAGTAGTTGTGAAGACCAATCAAATAAAATAAAATAAAATTGTAGAATATGTCAGGTGTGTTGTTCGTATATTACTCCACCCCTCACCCGGCCAGAGCTTTGACACTCTGATGTTGAAAATATTCACGGCGAAGCCTAAAATTTTTCTTGGCATACTCATAGAACTATGCCTAAATTTTCTTCATTGGCTATGACCCCTACAGAGGTCACTTCAACTACAGCGTCTTGCATTATGAAAGCCCCGCCCTTTTTGTAGTGATTTTTGTCCCATAATTCGGTATTTCTCTTCGTTTTGAAGGAATTTCTGCCCTTCTTTTGTCCTATATATGCTCTCTATTCCTCTCTGCACACTCACATATCTTCGGTATATAGGTATACAGGTTATATATTGCGAAATATAACTTTAATGATGCTGAGATATTTGCAAAACTTCGGGCCGCAGGTGTATATGGTGGAAAACGAACGCGCTATTGTCCTTACCGGGGAGTAACGCGTTTACCACCACACCATGCGGTTCCCTCGTTTCGCCTGTTTCTCAGCGAGTTCTATCGATCTCTGCCATCAGCAATCATCCGTCAGCGGGGTTGATGTTGGGAACTCACATTGGTATTGAACCCAGTTAAGCTGAGGCTATAGTTGAATTCACAATGTTTGATCGTTGACGATTTGGGCCCCTCAGATCAATCCACTGACGAGTGATTGCTGATGGTAAAAGATCGGTAGTACTAGCTGAGAGACATGCGAAACGAAGGATCCGCATGGTGTGGTGGTGAACGCGTTACTCCCCGGAAAGGACAATAGCGCGTTCGTTCCCCACCGCAAACACCTGCGGTCCGGAGTTTTGCAGATATCTCAGCACTCATTAGTCTCTTGACGTAGCTTCCTCTGTTGTAAGATTCATGAAGCTATGTCTCATAGGAGTAGCTTCTCTAAGAGAAAACTTAAGGAACGATTAAAAATAGCCCTATAGAATTTTCCTTTCATCTGTAATGGTCTGATCTGGTACGACTACATTGCAAAACACAAAATAAACTGGAAGCATAACGTTTAGGGCAACGGTATAATATTATCCAAGAGATGCTTGTAACACAGAACAGCAGAATCGTCTATGACTGCATAAATTCTTGAAAAAAAGCTTTTGAAACCTTCTAGTTTTGCTGACATTAGTCTTTCCTTTGTAGTAAAGATTTTTCGATTTCATACTCATGTATTTCTGAAAATTCTGCTGGCAAGAGTGTTTACACTACCTTCCGACTCTGCAAAATGTTTCTCGATCTGCTGATATTTCAGGGAAATTCGAGAAAAAATAGTTACATATGAATTTTATTGTTGTAGACTCTGCAAAATGTTTCTCGATCTGCTGATATTTCAGGGAAATTCGAGAAAAAATAGTTAGTTACATATGATTTTTATTGTTGTGTTTTGAAATGCGTCATGTTCATGATATATAATCTTGCTAATCATCAAATGACTCGAGTTAGCACCGACGATGTCTCTTCATTTATGCTCTTCGGTAGCCGAAATTGCTCATTGTGCTCCGAATATGACACGAACATGAATAGCACTTCACCTGAATAGCACTGAAAGCATCGCTTTTGTACGGGGTACTTGCAATTTTATTACCTTTCGCTGAGGGTCCACCACCCACTCTTATCTCGTGTAGAACTCTACTGAAAATCGCAGATCGCTATTAAACTCGCATAATTCAAATTGAGCAGGTAGAAGGGTAGCGAAGTCGTTAGTGACACAGTCCATCACGAAGCAAATTGCTGGCTCAACCCGCTTCCTAACACTCACCTTCAATCCATGTGAGAACGCTTTAGCTCAGCAGTCCCTGACATTGCAAGGAAAAATCGACTCCAGAGCATTATATTACATTCATAAAAAAAGCGAACTTATCAAACATCATCGGAAGCAACACGCAACAAGGTTCGAAGAGTTTCGTGGGCGATGAATGCGACGAAAACGATTCGAATGCAGGAAGTGCTGGGATCTGCATACGGTGGTGGGCTATGCAAAATAAAATAATAAAGGTGAACTCAGGTTGGCATCAACGATGTCCTTCTATTTGTTCTGGTCTAGAAGTACTTACTGCAATCGACTTTCTGAAAACGAACATGAAGAATATGGAAGGTTTTCATATGTGATCCTTAAAATGTTTGATGTTCTTTTGGTGATTGAGCAATATCCACGATTACCTGATTATCTCTTTGAGTAGTCCCATTCACTCTTGGGCATGTTACCAGGCTTCCGTGGTCTTGTCGAGCTTATTTGTTCCAAACACTACTCCAAACCGATATCTTATGCACTTTCCAATTATTCGGTGGCTAGGTCTTGGTCAAATCGACATACAGGTTACGATCCACGCAATGCAGAACAGCACACACTAGTGCACCCATCAGAGACTCAGCGAGTTAGAGTCAATTGCGAATTTCTCATTTCACGAGTTTTAAAATTGTTTTAAATGAGTTTCAACTCTAAAATAAGACTTTCCCAGTGGAAATTCTGTCTAGAAAAATGTTGCCAATAGCAAAAATGCTGTAATCGAATCGTATGCATACATGTTACCATAGATTTCAGCAGCACAATCTTTTCTACCCGAAGCTTTCGAACGTTTTGGCAACACAAGTTTTCTCAATCTTGATGTTCTTACTGTCTTTCTTTCCTTTTCTTCTCTTTTTTTCATATATCTCGTTTCGTTTTTAAAACTTCAGTATCATAAAAATAAAAGGATATCGTAAGTTCTTCGGACGAAGTCTCCGTTACCGTAATAGCGAATCTAGAGTATATTTTAAATCTGAGTGGAAAATTTCGCCTTTTTCTATCGCAAAAATTAGAGAGCAAGTTACAATAAAGTCCGCAGATATAAACACATTTGCAAAATCTCGCCTTTCAACAATTCCTTCCATAGATCATATTTTTGTAGACATTATTTTTTGGTATGGTTTTTCATTAAAAGAGAAAAAATCGCTGGAATGCGAATACCGAATAAAGGAATTATTGGATTATAACGTCTATTGATCTTAGAGTAACCCGCTGTGCATTTGTGTCGGGCTTACGAATGAGCCGGACAATACATTTTGCTCTGTATTGTGAACTTGAGGACATTCAATAAACAAGTCGACTTTCATTAAATCTCCACAAAAATAATCAATATTTTCTTAGTTTATTCGGCAGCTACGACTTTGATATAAAAATTTGAAAAAAATTGCAAAAGAAATTATTTATGCTGACAAATTATGCTGACTTCGTTTTGGCTAATTAATCTAAGAAAACAGGAAGGCTATAGACAGACGCAGTGTTAGCATCGGTTCTGTTGTAGATGAATCGTTGTTTCATCGTATTTGAAGAAACTTCAGAAGTTCTTCAGGTCATTTAGAGTAGACCAAACTAACGAATGTTGCAGCTCAGTGGTAGTGCTATCCTCACTGAATTTCCAATGTAAAGACACAGATGTAACAAGAATGGTGCTAAAATAGTGCATCAACATTTTACTTACTGCCTATTCGTTTCCTTAATGGCATGGTCTTATGTGAAATATAATAGTTCCCAAGGTCGGCTTTCCATTAGCCTCGAGGCATTTGATTATTAATTTGTCGTTTTTTCTCTCAGCAATCGCGGGGTTGTCAAACAACATACGTTTACTTCAATACAATAACACACATACAACGCAATCGTAGTTGACGTTTCGGCAGAATCGCCTTCTTCAGAGCCTGGAAGGGTACACCAATACGCAACTTACTAGGTCAAACACTTCAACGGCACAAAGAGAAAGATGAAAATCTGACCGATAATTACAAGACGGCTCCTCGAAGAAACCAACCGTTTTTTCACCTGTCTTCCACCGAGAAAGGACAGCCGCTCAGAGTCGCAAATGGTTGACGACTGCACTACCACACATCAAGAACCTAAAAGCGGGTGTAAGACGAAATCACGTGTGATCTAGTGGCGTTCCTCCCTGCTATTCATTGTAGGATTTTTGGCATTTATCCAAAAAGCCTCGAGGAGTTTGCGCGTGTCTTTCAGCATCCTGTGCGAGGGTAGCAACTTTTACAACAAAATCGTCTCCGCCATGCTTTTGTGTCCTCTAGTGGAGTGCTTAGTCTTGATTTTCGGTTGCCATCTGGATGTTATTTTAAGAGGATACATAAAGGCCTGCCCGTCTCGCCAACATATTCTTCTCGGCAAATGCTACAAGAGATCAGGTGTATCGTACCTGAACTCACGCAGCCACCGTCCCTGCCATAAGGGCAGAATACGCAATTTTGTGTTTCACATAGACGGTCATATAGCCGATTACGAACTAACTAACGACGTAGAGTATCCGGCATTATTTTAGCTATCGCTTCCGATTTTTTTAGATCTGCCTTCTTAAGCATCGCTTCATCGCTGCACTTATTTCACTGCTACTGAAAAGCAAGATAACCGGGACTTTGTTACTTCTAAACTTACGTCGTGGGGTTACTATCTCGTAGCCATTGAAGGAGGCTATTTGCCGAGCCAAGTCGTGCGATTCTTCCTTTAGTTCGCTACTTGAGCACACAGAGTTGGATGTTTGAAGCATGTTTCTCACAGGCGCCCTCTTTGTGTGTGAAAGGTGGGAAAAAAGGAAATGAACCAGGATGTTTTTGTTACAAGGTTTTCGCTACCACTTTGTCATGTAACCACTACTTTAAACCGCTCTCCGTTACCGTCACCTTAAAATCAATAAACCAACATGTCCCGTCTTATAAAGCATAACGGAGACGATTTTAATATAAAAGTCGCTATCCTCGCAAGGGATATACTAAAACACCAACGCATGGTGGTAAACGCGGTAGCCTTAGGAAAGAATGATAGTGCGCTCGATCCCCACCGCAGACACCAGCTGTCAGAATTTTTGCCAATACCTCAGCACCATTAAAGTTATATTTCATATAAAACCTTGCCATTAGAAAAAATTAATAGGCAGTGAATGAAAAATTAAGACATTGTTATTTATAATCACAACGGTTGCTGAGATATTTACAAAACTTGGAACCCGGAACAGGAACCACGATTTCCCTTGCCAGGTGATCGTACATTACACCCTGTGTCACCGAGGTCCTTGCTTTGGGTTTCTCTCACCTAGCTTTTGATCTAACGCTGCGATCAGCAATCACCCGTTAACGCGATTGATCTGGGGAACACAAGTCGGCATTGAACTCAGTTAAACTGGGGCTGTAGTCGAAATTGCAGTGTTAACCTTTTATTTTATACTTACTATAGTTTTTCACGGCAAGATCAAAACTAGTTGAGAGAAACGCAGATCAATTGCCTCAGCGCCGTAATGTGTTAATGGTCGAGCCTCGGAAAGTGAAATCGTGATTTGATCTGGCACGGGGTCCAGGTTTTGCGAATACCTTAGCAGCGTTGTGGTTGTAATTCACATCACACTCAGCCGTGAAAAAATATACTAGGCACAAAATAAACGGTTAATAATAAAAGGGTGAAGCCTCAGCTTAACTGGCTTCGTTGTCATTTTGGGCTGCCCAGATCAATCCCTTTGACGGCTGATTGCTGATGACACTGATCGATAGTAGCTGAGAGATAGGCGAGACGAAGGAGACGCATGGTGTAGTGGTGAACGTGTTGACCCACGCAAAAGGTAATAACGCGCTCGATCTCTATTCCAGACACCTGTGGTCGGGAGTTTTGCAGATATTTCAGCACTGTCGCGGTTGTATCACACATAGTACCTGCTGCGAAAAACGGTTATAGGCAGTAAATAAAGACTTTAATTTGTAAAAGCTTAGTATTGTAATTTCGACTACAGCTTCGACTTAACTGGATTTAACCTCGATTTATGTTTCCTAGATCAATCCTGTTGACGGATGATTGCTGATAGCATCTATAGTTCAGTAACACAACTGAGAGAAAGGCGAAACGAAAGACTGGCATGGTATAGTGGTGACCGCGTTAGCTACCAGAACGGGTAATAGCGTGTTCGATCTCCATTCTAGGCACTAGCTATTCGGAGTTTTGCAAATATCTGGGCATCATGATGATGCTAAGATATTTGCAAAAGTTGTACCCAAGCCAGATCGAACCGCAATTACCCTTTCCGGAGCCTCACTAGTCAAAACACGGCACCACTGAGACCCTCCCTCTGCCTTTCTCTCAGCCGATCTTTTTACCCTAACGGTGACAATTGAAAACACTGATAGTTTCTAAGACCACAGTAAAACACGGTAGAAACTTTGAAGCTCAATGGTATTTCGTTGATAACGTCAAAATAATCGAATAGAGAAATAAGGTCCTAAAAGTACTACATTTGCTGTTGTGGAAAGTGAGCCACATTGAGCAGACAATGAGATGTGTGTCTATTCGCATCTGTTCAATTAGATCCCTAGCTTCTCATCGATTTGTAGTAGAGAAACTCACTCAACACCTGCCTACCTCACCATGAATTTATGTTTTCGACTTCGATCGATAGCGGTTTTTTTCGTCCGTTTAACGACGATGACGGTGGTGACGGTGATGGCGACCTTGTCTCTTGATCGTACTGTTGTCCTATTGTACTCCTGTGCTGTCGTGTCCTTCCGTGCCTTTCCGTGTCTCTACGACGCCTACGCATACCGTGTTCGTGATGGGTGGAGTGATAATTTCTTCGAACATCCAACTCAGCATATTCTGAGAATCGTTGGAGTGTCTTTACAACGTTAGTTTTTCAGCTAGTTCATTTAGTTATATACTGATTCAAAGCTATGGAGAACCTATTTAACGCGAATTATGGTTAGCGTTTCATGCTGAATAAAGAAAACTGTACTAAATTCCTTCATAAACCTTTATGAGCGGTGATTTGATCTTGAGTCCGCCATAACATTATTAGCAAGCTTTGGCTATATTTTTTGCTAAATTTTATTTAATTAGAATAGCACGTAGATTACTATAAGGGAGGTAGTAACTGAATAGGTTTGCTAAGCTAACAACTGGTGATGGTAAGAAGTTCCCTCGTGGAGATCAGAGACTAAATTTGTTTCGCTGTGAGTGAGTTATTTAAAAATTTCTTTGCACTGCAAATATCTGGATAGCTCCAATGTCCATGACATAAGAATCTGTTCACCTTTTTTCACATTTACAATTAAGGTTACATATTTCTCCGGAAAATTCTTTTCAAAAATCAACATGTTTCAAAGACATTTCTGTTTCAAAATAAGATTATAAAGTATTACAATTTTTTATAAAGTATTAGTATTATAAAGTATGGGCTATAAAAACAACAAACCAAAGTTTCAGTTATGTGAACTCCACTTCACGTCTGCAAAGAGTGTTCAAGGGTGTGCTTCTTTACAGGGATGGTACAGCGATTGCGATTTGTTGACTGGATTTTCAGGGCCTTCGTTTTGTTTTCAGAGGGTGTCCTTAAAAATCGGACGAAATGTGAAACGAAAGAAAAAGACTTTATTTCTGCAGAGTGATAGCGGTGCTACTGATGTTTTAGTACTATAAATAACGACAATTGCTACAAATATTAATAGTATTGATATTCCTCACTTATAAAACGGCCTCTCAATTATTTATCGAGTAACTCGTGCGAAATCCGATTAGATATCCCTCTGCTGGTTCGAAATTGAGCTCCTCTCCTTTACAGTGTCTGACAAGAAGATAACGTCGAGTAGCTGGCTGGATCGTTCTGTGATAGATGGATAGGCTAATTTGTCATGTATTTACTGAGCGGACATAGGCAGGATATTATCCGCTTAGAGAAGATCCCTCGGCATCTCCCACTTACTTTTCTTAAGCACTTATTTGGAAGATTTTTAGCCAAATAGCCGTTTAAGACGTAATTCGCTAACTCGTAAACACATTCTTCAATGTATTCATGGAAATGATTATGTGTATACATAAGTTATAAGTCGATGAAATCCATTAGAGAAAGGAAGTCTAGTCCCTGATCGATTCGAAAACGACCAGTCACGTTACTGAGATCCTTATGGTAAAACTAGTTAGTTTCAATGATAATAACAGTAACAATAACAGCAGAAATAACGATAATAATAATAATAATAATAATAGCAATGGCAATCGTTCGCTAGCTTTAGCACTGGTCTTCAGCTTTAGTGGTACTGGCAACTTCACAAGAGGTATCGGCGTATTCATTACTAAACAGAAACCCATTTATTTTGATAGCCTGATGATAAGGAAATCACAAGCTTACAAGCCATTTCTCGTTTTCATCTTATTATAAATTGGCTTCGTCACCGAAGAATATAGAGAATTCATTGAAATGTGGCCTTTTTTACTTATTTCGTTTCTTTGGTAATACGTTCGTTCATGCTTTATAATTACAATGATGAATATGATTGTGGCAACCCTTCCTTTTTCTCGAAGGGACCAAAGATGAAAAGACGGAAACATTCTCATAAACAGAGTCGAATATCGGAAAAGTAAAGAGCATTAACATTAATATGATGGAACAAAAGCTATTAAATACTTAATGTGAGGCAGATGATCAAACATTAACTCTTCCTTTTTCCATCTGATTAAGAAACATGAGGTGTTATTTTATTTCGTTAATTACGTACAAGCTGGCGTTTCGGCGGATATCGCCTTCCTCAGAGCTTGGAAAGGTCAGGTATACTGCAATCTACATGGCCAAACACCTACATAACCAAACAGAGAAAATGCTAGTCCAAAATTTCAATCACATTGGACACAGAATGGCTTCAGAGCCGCTTTTTTTACAACTTCCACTGAGGAAGATTAGAACAGCTGATTGTAGTCGCACATGGTTGATGACTCAAGAAGGCGATACTGACGACGCGTCAGCTACTGTTGTATTGCGTGTTTTTGTACGGAAGTAAATGTATGCTGTATAACAACCTCACGATTGCTGAACAAGAAAACGACGCATTTTGCATGTTTACTCCACCTGGTCGACGTTCATGGTCTACCATAGTTCAATGCAGTCCATGAAAGATAAATGAGAAAGCTCTCGGCGTTGATCAATACCTCAGAGTGCGCTATGGATTCGATTCCATTAAGCATCGTTAAAAGTGAATCGAAATAGTGCTGCTATCCTTCCAGACAAGCTTGGCACTAATTTGCCGGGCCCAGTGGGATGAAAGGCTTGGTGAGCCGGGGATCGATCTCATGTGTATTGCAGGACGCCTCTGATCACTGCGGTAAACGCGCCCTCTCAGCAGTCCATAGTTTATTATATCATCACTCCGAAATGGATCGGATGAATGAGTACTTTAGTTATGAATGTCAACAAAACTTTTATGAGTTCAATGACGGTGATATATTTGCAACAATCCGGACCGCAGGTGTCTGCGGTGGGGAGCGAAGTTATATTTCGCATCATATCCTGCCATTAAAAAGAGCAGGCAGTAAATAATAGGTTAAAGTTTTTGTGAGTGCTAAGATTCATTTGTAATAGTCAGTTGAAACTCCAAAGTGTCTAGGCCAAAATATATTCAGAGAATGCTAAGTTTAGTTCAGCTAACATCCGTCATCATTAGATCTTCTAAGGAGCGTATCACCTGCACCGCCTGTAATCCTGTCAACAACCGAGCATGTCACATTGGATGGCAGTGGGTGGAAAACCGTCCTGTATAAAAGCCGCTGTGATGTGATAACCAGTGGGCGACCCAACTCGGATCATCGGCTATGAAGAAGTAGAAGACGATGAAACGTTAGCGGAATTGTTGATTGATTATCAACTTCGCGTTAGCTTAATAATCAAAAGTAAATGCCTTTTATATAAAGCTGTGTGATTCCCAACTCCTTAAATACTTTAGTGATTAAGAAATTATTATCAGTAGTCGAGAAAGAACGAGTTCCAGATGTTGTTGTTGCCTGAAACACACCTATATCTCAGCGCATAGTGAATATCACCATTTGATGTAAGAACTGTTAGGATCTATGTCTATCTGTAGTTAATGCTAACTATATAGACATATTCCCAGGATCGACTTTTTATTAACCTCGGCACTGGAGTATGAATACGTTGTTTTCTTGTTCAACAAACGCGAGGTTGTTATACAGCATACATTTACTTCCATAGAAAAACACACAATACGATACAACAGTAGCTGACGTTTCGACAGTATCGCCTTCTTCAGAGCCGCTTTTTTACATGACTTCCAATGAGGAAGGTTAGGACGGCTGATTATAGTCGCATGACCAACATATTGATGTCGTGCTACAACGTATAAATCACAACGTCGTCAGATTCTCGTCTTTCTGTTTGTGTTGTTGAAGTGTTTGACCTAGTAAGTTGCGTATTGGTGTACCCTTCCAGGCTCTGAAGAAGGCGATTCTGCCGAGACGTCAGCTACGATTGTGTTGTATGTGTATTATTGTATGGAAGTAAACGTATGCTATTTAACAACCTCGCGATTGCTAAGAGAGAAAACGACGAATTCCTAATTCAATGCCGAGGTTAATAGAAAGTCGATCCTGGGTACTATAGATATATTATTCAATGAAAATGATATGTTAGACTTTCGCACCCCACGAATCATTCGCTCGCTCGCTTTTTTCTTTTGTGGACGACGCTCGTAATTTTAACAGCAAAGCGATTTATCAGGCGAACTTTCATCCACAGAGACAGGTTGGTGTCGCCGGGTGCGCAGACGATGGTCTCGACTGCTAAGCTCTTCCGTAGGTTTTCTTTTAAAAAAAATCATCCCATTATTATAAAATTAAAGTAAAAGTTTCAGATTTAAAACAGCATTTAGTAAAATTCTAGATTTCTTTCAGAATTTTCCAAACTGGAGTCGGAGAAAGCGTGGTAGTTAGTGATGCCGTAAATCACGAACTAAAGGCTCCAGTTTGCTCCCCGCCCCAAAGCTCTCTTTCAGCCTAAGTGGAAACGCCTTAGGCCGCTTATCTTCGTGATTGCAAGGAGAATTTTCTCGACCAGCATTCTATGACATGTATAAAGAAGAAGGTATCCCCATGCTGCGCATGGAGCAACACGCAAAATGTTCGCGAACCATAATGGAAGTTGGATATGAGGAAATGAATCGAATTCAAGAAGTGCTGGGACTCTCACAGCACATCTAATGACGGACCATGTAAAAAGAAATTTAATAAAATTACTACTTCCTCTCGGCGTTGATCAATCCCTGAGGGATGCGCCATGCATTCGACCTTAATGAGTATCGTTGGAGATGATTGAATGCATATCTCGCCTTCACAATGACTCGCGGTGGCCTGCCGATGTATCAAGCCAGTGCTGCTATCCTCCCAGAGGAAGTCTGGTACCAATTTGCCGACCCCGGAGGGATGGAAGGCTTGGTGGGCCATGGGCGCATTTTCACGTGCGCGCCGCAGTGGCGCCTCCAACCACTGCGCCACACGCGCCCTTGTAAAAAGAAATTTAATAAAATTACTACTTTGTGACCCGTCTTCACATTTACTGCGCGGATCTCAGCACTTATTGCATTCGATTCGTTTGCCTGCATCTATTTCCATGAAAGCCTGCGAACATTCTGCGTGTAGTTTCCGCTGCTGCTTCACGATATCATCTTTCTTATGAATGTCGTAGAATTCTGGTCTAGCCGTTTCCCCTTGCAATCATTTCGATAGCCAAGCTAAAGCGTTCCCCCCGTGTAGGAGAGCGTGAGAAGGGAGTCGAACCAGTGACTTGCTCCCTGATGGATTGCATCGCTACCAACTAACCACTCTGCTACCCCACCCATCTTTTAATAAAATTACACATATTATTAAAGCAATAGGCTAATGTGTTTTTTTTAAAATGTGTCAAGTAATATATTGCCGACTTCTTAAGTAGTCTTCTCATCAAAATTCAACACCATCATCAATAAAGCGAGAAAGATGCTAATCATACGCGAGAATCAACTCTCAGAACACTCGAAGGGGGCAGTTGAGTAAAGTTCTCGGTAGAAAATGGCCATAATATGTAACTTAACAATGAAATCGCTGCAGAAACGTGTTTTCGTGTCTTCAAGATTTCCGGACGATAGGAATTGAACTTGATGAAAACATGAAACGAAAAAAAAATTAGGCATATATAAGAAGGGCCACAAAAATTAGAAAATGGCAATAAAATTGCTTGAACAACCATAAAGATGAGCATAAAAGCAAATAGGAAATGAAAACGAATAGGATCGCATGAGGTGTGAGAAGAGAAAAGAACAAAGATTGAATGAAAAATGCCAACTAACAAGGCTGCAAACAACAAGACGAATGACTTTTCTACGTATCGATCGAATTTCATACACAAATGGATAATTTACATATTGGTTAAATTTATTAATAAAATACTGCAAACACGCTCAAAGACCTCTATTTCTGTAAGTGGGAAAAGAATGAGAATCGGCTTCCGTTGCTTTTTACAAGTTCATAAGTAATATGATACCAACTTACGAATGGGTTATTTAGGGGCCACATCCATTAAGCTCATGCAGTAGGAAAGGAGTGCAAAGCTAAAGTTACAAGTGAGAAGAACTACCTCCTACGGTGAATATGACTAGTAAGTAACCACGTATGCATGCGTATATATACATAACATAAAATGTATTGAAAACGCCCAAGTACAGAGGTACAGACGTATTCATGAATTCCAAGTCTATCCACCGTTGATTTTTACACAACAACGCTATTTTGAGTCATAAAACGTTATAAAGAACGATATGGATAAGCGTTTATTTTAATCACAGACTGAATTCTTATTTCGCAAAGACACGCATCGAGTTCAATGCATTTGGTGCGAAAATCATGATGTCTTTTGACTTTGAATTAACATATCTTAGTTCATAGTGAACTTTATTAATTATGGTAGAAACTATTTCACTCTAAAATTCCTTGCCAACCAGATACATGTCTTCCGAGTCTGTTGTGATGAAATGAAATATGGTTTTCTGGAGCTCATGATTCTTTTTGTCCGGTTTCGTTCTTTTACCCTTAAAGCTTATGCTTCAAGAAACAGAGCGAACGTATGAATGGGATTTGGTCAAAGTGGACACGAAGACGTCTTTCCAAATCATCGTTGCTTTCCACCGCAATCCCATTTGTGTGCGGAGTTTCTAAAAGCTAAATCACATTTTCAATCCATCGAAAATTTAGTTACTAAACACATTTGAAGTCAGAGTAATATTTATGAAGACATGATAAACTGTACATGCATTTAAAGCGCCTCCATGACCTACGAAACTTATCAGCTTCTCAAATACTCTGGCGATCGAGGAATCATTTCCAATTTTCAAAGAACTTCCCCAGCTGCAAGTGCTTTCCAAATAATTTTACTGTTACTTGCACAGTTAATTCGACGCTCATCTTAACTTTATCCGTACCACAAAGTAATTCAGCCGTCCAAGTTCCATTTCTGAATCTATACTTTGCTAGCTTTGTGGAAAACTGAAAACTGTGAACTGTTCAGAAAGTCATCGGTCAGTATCCAAAGTTTAATGAAACGACCTTTAGGGGAGTGTCTTCCTAGCACGGCCGATCACTACTCTTGTAGTATCTAATTATTCGATCTTGACACAACTACGTAAAACGTAGGCACATCGTATTTAGATGGACGCATTGCATAAGATAGAAGCTCATGCATAACATTAGCGTGTGAGACGAAAATGGTAAGGTGATCGACGTTGATACCAGAGGGATAGGCCTTGTATTCGACTTCATCCAGATGAAGTTGATTTAATGCACATTTTCCTTTTACAGTGACGTGCAGTGGCCTCCTGATGTGTAAAGCTAGTGTTTTTGTCCTTCCAAATAAGCTTAGTACTAATTTTCTTACATCCGAAGAATACAGAGCTGAGTCCAGTGCACGCTGTCGAATCGAGGACCATGCACACATTTGGTCTCTTGTAGAACATCTTTCACCGCTCAGCTACAGCAGCAATTCACCTTTTGATAAAAAGGATGAAGCTCTTGGCGTTGATCAATCCCTGAGGGATTCGCCATGCATTTAACTTCATAAAACATCGCTGGTGGTGATTGAGTGCATGTCTGTCCTTTATAATAACTTGCGGTGGTTTACCGATGTATCGAGCCAGTGCTGCTATCCTCCCAGAACAAATCTGGTACCAATTTGCCGACTCCGGAAGGATAGAGGGCCTGGTGAGCCTGAAGCGCGGGAATCGATCCAGTGTGTATTGCAAGAAGCCTCCGACCACTGCGTTACACGTGCCCTCATCTTTTGGTATTAGGGAAATTTCCGCAAAGATTTCACCAATCTTTCATGATCCTGTTGCGAATGTAGAAAATGGTGTGAATGAATGTTTTTGCTCCTTCAATGAGACCTGTACTTAATTATGTTTATGATAGACGCATTTAAATATCAGTACATTTGTCCATCCGTCCCTTGTGAAATCTGTTCATGTCCACCTCGCAAAGATTTCACCAATCTTTCATGATCCTGTTGCGAATGTAGAAAATGGTGTGAATGAATGTTTTTGCTCCTTCAATGAGAGACCTGTACTTAATTATGTTTATGATAGACGCAGTTAAATATCAGTACATTTGTCCATGCGTCCCTTGTGAAATCTGTTCATGTCCACCTTCACGAAGATGACATTACATTACACAACGGTGCTTGTCGACTTACACACTTTATAGGTTAACAGTACAGCACGAATATCATTGCCTTTCGTAAGTGTTACAGTCCTTTTGATTCTGGAGCAGTTGTACTACAACTGCCTGATTTCAATAAGGTGAACAACCATAAGCATTAACCCTGCATAAATGTTGTACTGCTACAACCTAATGGATTAGCATGACTGGTACGTTTAGGACAGACTTACTAGGGATAATTTCAATAGTTGAATATGATACGATAAGATGACCATCTCGTGTAGCATTTCTTCTTCTTCATCTTACATCCGTCTCAACGGATGAAGTATGAAGCACCATAAAGATGCCTTCTAATTGTGTTATTTTTAATAGGATTTTAACAGATGGATTAAAAATTAAGAAAAAACAGAATAAAGCGCTCGGCGTTTACCAAAATTCTCAAGTTGAACTGAAAAGATCTATAAAAACAACATCAGGGAGCCCGAAGGGAATGGAAAGTTTGTTTGAATATAAACGCATATCACCTAAAAAGCGTATGTATTTTTTTAACTATTTAATTAAATAGGAAGGACGCAGCACAGTGGTTAGCTACGCAGCCTGTCAGAAATCAAGGTGCCAGTTCGGCGCCCTCCCCAGCACTCTCCTCTAATTCACGTGGAAACGCCTTAAGCATGAACTCGGTTACCTCCAAAACCGGAATCGACTCGACCAGAACTCTACGACATTCATAAAGAAGACGAAATCCTTAAGTGCCATTCGAAGCAACACGCATGAAACTTCAAAGATCTTCGTGGACGATGAATGCGAGAAATCGAACGGAATGCAAGCACTGTCAAGATCCGCACCGCAGATGTGAAGACAGGTGAAAAATTTTTAAAAATTTAAAAAAAATCATGTAGAATTTTTGCTCATCTCCTTTTACCACATCGATGCATCGACGAAAAAGAGAGTTATTACTATTTAACGTATTGAATCTATGTTTATAGATATAAGGAGAGTAACTGATCAGAATAATTTATAGGTGAGAAACAAGGAAAAAGTGAGAATTTTGATAAATATCTGTACACCAGTTCGGACGAATTTCTCAACTCGTTTCTTGAAGAGAGGCGAGTGCAAGTCGAGGCTAAACGAATACTCCTTGACTTATCTTTAATTATGTATTAAATACACTACGAAAGAAAAATGGGTCACACACTTCGGTTTTCCGGAAACTAAATAGAACTGAGGTAAAAAACAGCCTATTAATAAATAGTGTCTGAAAGTGGTTTTCCCAGAACTGAAGATCTCTGAGTTGGCTAAAATGTCGGGACTTTCATAGATTTGTAGAAAAACTTTGCTCTGCAGTTTTTAATTTATAACTGGTACAAAATATCCTCTTAAATTTTTATATTCTTGTTGAGCAAGCACGAGGTGTTATTTTATTCTATATTTACGCACAAGCTGACATTCTGGCGGATTTCGCCTTCCTCAGAGCCCGGAAAGGTCAAGCTGACTGCAATCTACTCGGCCAAACACCTCCATAACCAAACAGAGAAAACGCTAAAACAAGATTTCAATCGCATTGAACACAGAATGGCATCATCGCATACTCACCGCTTTCTATGAGCCCTCCACTAGATATGTCACGTGGAGACCAACCGCACAGAGTTTACATGGAAGCGTAATGTGCCTCTCACATCAAAACAGTAGTCTTAAATACTGCCCGATATCACGCGTGATAATGAGGCATTCCTCCGTGCGGTTCATTCTCGGATTGTTGGAATTAATCCAGAATGCTTCAAGAATTTTACATGCCTGTGTTTTCGATTTCTGTGCGAGGATCCTCACTCCTACTTCAAAATCTTCCCCGTTATGTCTCTGTGTCTTATGCGCGTCCAGTCGGGTAGTTGATGTGACTTTAAGTTTACCGACTAGGTGTTCTTTTATACGGACGCAAA
This sequence comes from Angiostrongylus cantonensis, assembly GCA_009735665.1. Classification (NCBI taxonomy): domain Eukaryota; kingdom Metazoa; phylum Nematoda; class Chromadorea; order Rhabditida; family Metastrongylidae; genus Angiostrongylus; species Angiostrongylus cantonensis. The sequence continues at coordinate 279,700 of MQTX01000140.1, read as the reverse complement.
GTGACCTACCCGTTTCGCCAATGTATTCGAATGTATTCAATGTATACAAATAAAGAATAAAATAACGCCTCGCGTTTGCTCAACAAGAATATAAAGAACTACTTGATCATTGCCAAGGTTAATAGAAAGTGGATCGTGGGAATTATCCTCTTAATCTTCTTAGCGTCTTCTAGAATTAAAATTCTTAGAAAACTAGGGATGAAATTCAAACATTTGTAAATTCCAGGGCACGAGCGATAACCACATTGAGAAGCAGCATTGTGTCCTACTGGACGGAACTTCGGTTGTTCATTTGCTTCGATATTTGAAATAAGACCTTTGCTAACAGAAAAAAGGCAAAGACCCTTGCTAACAGATAAAAGCGCAAAAAAAGGGTTTTGTGGCCTCCAGAAGTGGAGATTCTACCATCGTAGAGTCGAGCATTTTTTTGTTAGAGATCTATAGATCCTATTGGCTTTTATTTCAAGCAATACAGTTCTCTTTGACAACGGCTACATTTGCTTAGAGATGAAAGTGTTACCTGTGCTAGAATTTAACGCATGCAAATCAATGCATGTCGTCTCGCATGTGTTAGGAACTCAACAAGAATATAAAGAACTACTTGATCATTGCCAAGGTTAATAGAAAGTGGATCGTGGGAATTATCCTCTTAATCTTCTTAGCGTCTTCTAGAATTAAAATTCTTAGAAAACTAGGGATGAAATTCAAACATTTGTAAATTCCAGGGCACGAGCGATAACCACATTGAGAAGCAGCATTGTGTCCTACTGGACGGAACTTCGGTTGTTCATTTGCTTCGATATTTGAAATAAGACCTTTGCTAACAGAAAAAAGGCAAAGACCCTTGCTAACAGATAAAAGCGCAAAAAAAGGGTTTTGTGGCCTCCAGAAGTGGAGATTCTACCATCGTAGAGTCGAGCATTTTTTTGTTAGAGATCTATAGATCCTATTGGCTTTTATTTCAAGCAATACAGTTCTCTTTGACAACGGCTACATTTGCTTAGAGATGAAAGTGTTACCTGTACTAGAATTTAACGCATGCAAATCAACGCATGTCGTCTCGCATGTGTTAGGAGATGTGAGTATTAAGACAAGAAAATGAGGCAGAACGGCTCTACTGACTACCGTACCTCAATGTTTATACATTATGCATTATTTCTTCAATATCCATAGTTTTCATCGAAGTTAATCGATTCCGGAAAATGGGTTATTTCTAAATAATCCCCCAACAAAACCGTGACAAAAATGGAATGTGAGACATAAGTGGGCATTAATGATGATCCGTAGAACTAATCAACACATCGATATATAAAAAGCAAAACTTAGATTAGTGTCTAAAATTACGAACTTTTTCGGGTCAAAATATTACTCAGTGGTACAATCACTGTTTATCGCTATCGATTGAAATCTCATTAATAGTCGAAGAAGTCTAATGGGCACAAAATTTTGACCTTGCTCCAGTCACATGCTGAGGTTATCCCATTGGGTTCGACTCCTTCACGGATCATCAAAAAATAAGCAACACTTTTCATACCTTCATAAGTTTTTTTTGTTCTTTTATCCTTGTTGATGAGACGTTAGCTTCACGTAGCCGGTGTAGCTCTGCTATCTGGATATACTAGCTACTTATCTTAGGGGTTGATATCGGTCTCATTGAAAGCGACATCTCGAGACATTTTTCAATTTATTTTCCATTTACTGATCACATTATTTTGACTGAAACAATGTACGGAACATAATCCTCCAAAACACAACCATTTGTTCTGCAGAGCAATGATAGGAATCCAATCCCTTGTAGTCACTACCGTCTCATCGCCAGTAGATCAACCCTTTGGTTTGTATTCCTTCATCGATAAGCTAACACTAGGTTGATGAAAATTCGAACAGAAGGTTGAAGGAAAGTCGATTTCTTTAAACATTGATTCGCTATGTGTTTTAGTTTGTGTTTAACCTTCAATTTGTTCCACCGGTAAGCGCACAGCATAACCTCGGAACTAACCAGATCGATGTTAGTGACACATTCCATCACGAAGCAAGATTTTGGTTTTACCCTCTGCCGAACGCTCTCCCCCGACACATGTGGGAATGCCTTGGTCAGCTTATTTCCAAGACTGCAAGCAAAATTGATTCGACCAGCTTTCTACGACGTTCACAAAGAAGAGCAAATCGTCAAGCAGTAGTTGAAACAATATGCGAAATGTTCGAAGAGCATTGTAGACGATGAATACGAGGAAGACGGATCGAAGCCGAGAAGCACTGGAATCCGCACAATAAACGTGATTTATGGGTCATGCAAAAATAATAGTAATTATAAATAACCAGTAATCATCTATTTAAAAATGAGGAAGCGATGCTAAGCTCCACGTGTTCCCTTGGCGCACAAATGCTGCCCATTCTTTTCAAAGAACCCCTCATGCTCTCGGTAATGAGTTGATTGGTCCTACCCATCGATTAGTATTGGATGGGGGTAGAAACATGGAATCGCTCCTCAAATACAAAGAGGGCGAGGAATGTACATGATCATCCGACACTCAGTAACACATTCACATCGAAGCATGAGGACAATAAAAAAAAACGTGTGATTCATATGGTCACATTTCAATCAATCTGTATTCTTTTCAATTCTATTCTATATCATAGTTATTGGACAACTAACATCCATCACGGCAATGCTCACTGAATGTGACCTAGAAATCCTCAGCTTTTGAGAGCATTTGAGAAAAATTGATTGTAGCAGATGCAACTCATGAATGCTATTCAGAGATGTGGACCGCTGTTCGCTTAAGAAACCGTCATTGTGTTCCCATGTCAGAGGAAACTGTCTCGGTGAGGTAGTGGGATACAGAGCAAAGACCGTCTCGTCAAAGTAGCTGAACACGGAGTAGAAATGGCCATGGAGAGAGTCGACCGAAAACACAAAGGTAGTATTCTCAATGAGGTAATGGAACAATGAGAAGAAATCGTACCATCCATGAGTTTCCTCGCTAAGGTAGTCGAGTCTAGACAAACAATCGTCTCCTCAGTCTATTCGAATACAAGAATCGCCAAGCAGTTGCGTTGTTACCGATCTAGCAGGACGATTCTCGAAGTATTGTTGCTTAGTAAAAAGTATTGATACGAGTAACTCTACTAATCTAACCACCTCTCGTTAATGTCATACGGTATCGCTCCGCTATCGTAGATGACTCGCGTTATTCTTGTAGCTCATTTTTCAAATGTCTATGTTTAACACTAAAGTCTGTAAGAACAAAATCTCAACAGAAATCAGCAAATCATCCTGTCAGTCGTAATCTGAGAAAATGAGTAGGAACTGTGACGAATCGGGTATTAACGATGTCTGAATGACTAGTCATAGCCACACTCATTTGTCACCGATATGGGCCAGTGAGGTTGTAGATGGACTACAACTGCGTAGATCCACGAACAAGCCTTTGATTCCTGGACGACGTCACTTATCCGTCAACAAGATTATACCGCCAGCGTCACATTATCGATCGATTGTGCTGCTGCGTATACGCTGTTTTTATTCTATTTACCCCCGTTTCCGCGAGAGACGTGGTCAGGCCCGTTGGCCGGCGTCTCTTCTGCTCGCCTTCTTCTTTTTTCTCTTCTCCTTCTTTCCTTTTCGGAACATCGGTTTTCGCCAACTACTGAAACCAGGCTGTTTACTCAGTTTGGCTGATCGTCTTAAGAACTCAGATTCGCCTGCTATCCTCACCCGAATCCAGGATACCACAATATCCCGGCTACCGGCCGTCACGTTGTTGTTCTCGTTGGTTGCTGCTGCTGGCCGGCCATTCAACCGACGACACTGAACATTCGGACCGACCACTATGTGCACCCACACGTCTCCCAAGATGTTTGTGGATCGCCGCGTGCGATGTCGCACGCGTCGGCTTGCGCTCTTTGCTGAGTATTAGACGCGTCCAGTTCCCCTTCATAACACCAATGCCCAGAATTTCACTGCGTAGTCCCGCCCACTCGTCGGTGGCGACGTCGCGCGCGATGCCGCACACGAGATCGCAACCTAAATGTAAATTCACTTATTTACTGCAGAATTCTCGATTTTCGCCAAATGTTGTTCATCGGTCGACTCCCGTATATCGTTCGACTCGTCGTACTGAGCTCGTGCTCCTCCTGGAGTCAGTTCCAGAATTTCATGGACTACTACCTTATAACGGCACAATGGTGTCGTTCTATCCTTAATTACGTTATTGATTTTTCATTCGTCATCGTCGTTTTTTCGCCCGCCAGAACCATAAGGCACTTTGGATCACTTATTGTTTGCTAACTGATTGTTGAGTCAATTACTTGTTAGTATAAGGCTTTTTTCCCTAATTCTCAATTCCTATACTGATAAGTTTTTAGTTGACGACGGCCTTCGTAGGTAAGTAGTGTGAATCTTGGGAGTGCAGTGCTGCAGTTCGTCAATGGTGACCACTATGGACGAGACTGTCTCTACAGCACCGACACCCGATGAATCCACTGCACGAGAAGATCGAATACAGGTTCGAATTGATTCATCCGGAACGGATTTCATTACCCATAGATAGGAAAGAATCACGACTTGATAGTCATGTAAGCTGCGATATGGTTTGTGAGTCCAGCACCTTCACTCCTTCTTTATCTTCTTTATCTTATCTTCTTTAAGGTTTGATGTTTTAGAAATTAAAAGCTGAGAATCGCTTGGTCGTTGATGACGTTGAGAAGACAGAAATCGAAGCCGATGACAAGGAAAATGGCGATATGGTACCATCTCCGACAAATGCTCTTACGACTTCTGATGACACAAGTGCTGGTGAGAATTTGACCAGTTGATTAACAGATTTTTGGTTTTATCTAAAGAGATTACCGCTATTTCGAGATTCTGGCAAACAGATGCTGAGCAATGCTGTGAATCCACGGTCATTGGGAAGGCATAGATCGATTACGATAGTGTCTTATAGGTATTTAAGATAAGTACAGAGTCTCAGCTGCAAAGTTTTCTCAAAAATTGGGAGATTTATTTATGAGCGTATACGTCGGAAGTTTTGAATCGTGAAATACCGTATTTTCCTGGACTTGAGCGAAGGTTGTGGTTGATGTTGACCAGGGAAATAGAACGAGCTGAAAGAGCGTTTACACTGTAGGTATAGCGATTCGTCTTATATCGATAAGAATCTCGGAGCTAGCCTTAAGGTTCGCTTTGGATTCAGTTTTGGGCAATTTTTTTCGGCTTTATGGAATTTTTCCTGTAACTTCGTGGTGTTTTATTTTAACTACAATAGGTAATCCTGGAGAGGGTAATAGCGAGTTCGATCCCCATCGCAGACAACTGATGGTCCGGAGTTTTGCAAATATCTCAGCATCGTCTTAGGTGTATATTTCACATCATATCCTTCAGTGAAAAAAAATTGGCGGTACATAAAAAAAATGATTAAATCGTCTTTCATTTTTGGTCATTACTTTCTTAAATTTGTTTTTGTGCAGTTTACACTGTTGGGTTTTCGGGTCGTATTGCCATATTTGATTTATACTATTGTATCTTTGAGCTGAACCAAAGATCAGTGATCATTTTTCTCACTGGATGTGTCCACTAAAAGTGAAGAAATACAAATTTTTAAGGGGTAGGAGAATAAGGCCAGTAATCATGAACGTTCTTTATCAAGGAAAGTAGCACATGACGGGTAATAAATGGGTAATTCCTAAGTTTATATAAGTAACACAAGACAGTGATTTTTAACCTGTCCATGTACTTTGCTTATAGAAAAGTCAACTAATGACAAGAGAAAGAAAGGTGGTACTGTTTACATACCCCAAAGAAACTTTTGTAATGTCTTAGTTGCTGCTTGATTGCTTAGGTGCAGCTTTGGTTGGGCTATGTTTTACTGCTTTCAAGGAACGAACAGTGGATCATCATCGAGTGATGTTGAGTGTATTGAGCTAGATGATGATACAAGTGAACCGCCGCCGCCGAAGAAAATGAAAGACGGTGACTCTAACGACTCTGAGGTCGCTATCATAACCGTAAGTGCTCTCCTTAGCACTTTATAGTCAGCTCATTTACAACAGATCTGCAGGGAAGAGAAAAGGAGAAGTCGTCATTGATCGGAGAAAAACCCAAAGAAAAGGAACCAGAACTCACCAGTCCTGGAGCGTTGTTGAATAAACTTGAGGAATATGTCGCCGATGTAAGGTTTTCATATTCATATATGGTACTTTTTCGCGTAATTCCCGTCTTAGAGTTACTACTCGGTATAATGGCGTGTTTTTAGGCTATTAATAATAAGAGGAATATCGATAGGAAAGTTCTTGATGCACTTTTGGGTGGTATAAATGTTCAAGTGCAAAAAGAGCCATTGAGTGTGCGCAAATTGATTCTTGACAAGCAACTCGTACTGCCTAATACTATATCATTCCCTCCGAGTTTGGTAAGTCTTCCATGTTTGTCATATTCTTTCTGCTGTTCTATTAGATCCCTTCTTGCCGTGATCTTCAAGTCATGCATGTCCTGGTCTAATTGCCCATATCTATTCTTTTTCATTCAGACAGTAGATATGCTTATTGAACACGATCCAGACCATCCGCTTTCAAAGGTGATTACAAGGATGTTTGGCGAAGAACGGCCGAAGTTGAATGAAGCGGAGAAGAAAGAACGCCAAAATTTAAAGGTGAGCTTTGGCAGGATTTGCAATTTTTATGGTTTTATCACCGATTGGTATTATATGGTTACTGTTGAAAATTTTTAATAGCATGATTGGCTTTCAGCTCCATAATAATGTTCCACATATGACGAAGTTACTTCTGGACATTGGTCAGGACTTAGTTCAGGAATCGACATATTGTGACATAGTGCATGCCCGGAATCTTCCAGAGACTCCGAAAAACATTGAAACGTATAAACAGGTATGTTACTGCGATACAAAGGAATGGATCCGTTTCGTTTGGAAGTTCGTCTTGCTTTGGTTTGATTTACTTGGAAAGGTCTAGCTAAGGTTTCAATTCTGGTTAAGGAATTCTGACTTGGATCGCTACATTGTTGCTGGTGATTGGCACATAAATTGACCATATGATGTGAGAAAATTTGACTTCTTTTCTGCCGTAATGGTGTAGAGTGAGCAAATTCCCGTTTTCCAAGTCTTAATGAGCGGTCATGTATACTGTACACTGCATACTTTTTAATTGTATACTTGCACTAATTTCATGCAAGAAAGACTACTCTGGGAAATTTCACCATTTCTGGCTGTGTTATTGTAATGCAGTACCTTTGCACCAATTAGTCGTCATAAACGGCAACGGGTATTTCCAGAAGGCGGATAGAGGTTTAAAGAGACAACGATGTTACAGATGGACTTGTTGTCCATATTACGATGGCTTTATTTCTATTTTCCATACACAAGTAGTAACGTCCCTTATATATATGTATTCTGTGACCGGTCGGTTGACTGATCACAGAAATCGCTGCCACAATGGAATTCTCAGTTCCAAGACAGGAAACTGCGATCTAAGTCTGCTTACGATTACCTGTGGTGATGAATTGAGAACGCTTTATAACATCCGTGTTAGGTTTTTAATGGAAGTCACGCTTAAGGAGCATTAGACATTTTACTAAATAAGAGAAAGCGGCATGCCATCAATTTATGAACTATAGCAGTGCTCTAATCCAATCACCTCCATGGGTGGCGGTTGCAGCAAAGGATATGCACAGAAGGAATGCTGGACCCCTTACGTTGTGCAGTAAAGAGTATTCTGAGTGTTCTGGAATCTTTTTTATGAGAGAGCAATAGCTCAGTTTGGACTGGAAGTAAGCACTGTATACAGAGTAAATGCGATTGAAAATTCGGCTTGTTCTAATTCAGGTATTCTCGCGGAGGAAATTTCTACAAGTGTCTGTCTCGGCAACCTGTCATGCATCACAAACCTGGTCCTTAGGGGTTACATCGATTGTCGGAGGGAGAAAAAATTTTGGTCGACTTGGCTTCTGCTTACGATCGTCTTCTCAAGAACAGAAAAATCGATCTATTTTCGAAGTGGATGTTCTCGAACCCGAGAAAGAAGAATTGCCGGACTACTGTTATTTATTACATACTGCTAGAAAATCATCTTCCGGACAAATAATGATGACATTCGAACAAATTGGAGTGAGGAATCTTCCTAAAATGAGCAGATGAATGGGGAGAACTTACAGATGCTAGAACATGGCTGGTGTCCTCATTACACACATTTGGCTACTTTTAGATTAGAGATAACTATTCTACTGGCTAGTTTCTTCAACGATGATAGCGTTTTCAAACATTGGTTGACTCTTGGATGGGCTCCTGGATGGAAATCGCTAGGCCTATCAGGGTAGATTAGATTCGAATGCTTGGCTCATCTTCAAAGCATATATTGATGCCGAATACTGTCTGTTCTATTTTTTTTTGTAATGTTTTTTCTTGTTTTACTATTTAGCAGTCTAAGCATGGACCATTTTTAACGGATTGTGAAGTCACTGTAGTGTTCTAAATACTTCCGTTTTCTAAGAAGGGTTTTTTTTTTTACTAATACAAGATTCTACTGACTTGCTGGCATTTATGAGTTTTTATAGGTTGCTGCTCAGCTAAAGCCAGTGTGGGAAGCGCTCCGAAAAAGAAATGAGCCTTACAAGCTGAAGTTGTTGACATGTCAAGTCAGTACCTCTTTCGTTCTGTTTTCGTGTTCAGCTCAATGTATTAATAAACGTTTCTGTTGTTTTACAGGTTTGTGGGTTTAAGACTGAGTCACGGATGATATTACAAGCTCATCGCTCCACTGTGCACTATAAAAATGGGAAATACCAGTGTGCTATGTGTCCAGAGTTTGACACAAACGAGAAACGGTTGATTAACCACTACCTGTGCGTCTTTTATTAGGATCAATCATCAGTTTCGAATATATTTGCACTCTGTATTTTAACTGGATAGTAATTTAGTGTAAAATATTTGGTGTTTAGTGCATCTCATTTCGTGGTAGCAACTAAAGATGAACCTCAAGCAAAGTATCCATGCCTTATCTGCGATGAAGATTTCCAGTATAAAGGACTGAGGGACACCCATTTGCGTACGTGCAAAAAGGACTACAGTAGAGTTCGAAATATTATGGGACCGAAGGTTTGCAATACACTTATTATTCGCTGAGTTCAATCAAGTATTATCGAATTACAGGGATGTGATGATCAATTAATGATCAATCAATGGCTTTGGGAGCGCCCACCCGTTGATCCTACGATTTTGCAGCAACAACAAGCTGCGCAACAACAACAGGTATTCCTTCTTTAAAACAGTTATACGGTGTGAGTTGGTTTTGGTCTTAAATGGGCGGAGAAACGTCACCTTTATACTGTTAGCAAGCATATCTAATCTCATATTGATCATTGGTATAAAAGGCATGCGAATCTGTTGGTCTTTATAGGAGTTTTGTTATTCTACCGCGGTGAATTTTTGATTTTCTGTAGCCTGGAGACTGTTCTTTAGCTCATTTTTTCATTTGGGGTGTTTTTTTAGCAGTCTGGATTGTTCTTAAAACATCACAAGTTTTGTTATTCTACCGCGGTGAATTTTTGATTTTCTGTAGCCTGGAGACTGTTCTTTAGCTCATTTTTTCATTCGGGGTGTTTTTTTTAGCAGTCTGGATTGTTCTTAAAACATCACGTGGATCTCTAAATGGTTTGTGAAAAATTTTGTTAAAAGTATATAAAGTTTTTAAGCTGTGAAGTACTTTAGTTATCGCAAAGTTGGCGGCTATCAAAAAACTCGACATCGTTGCGAGTTCTTTTTTTTTTGTCACAATATTCTAAAATGGAACATCGGACATAATTAGGGCGAAGCCTGTGATTAGTGGTTTTCACATTTCTAGAAACGAAACCAATTAGCTCAAGCTCAACAAGCTGTGGCTCAAGCGGCTCTACGACGTACAGCTGCGGTTCGTGACGCTCAGCAGAGTGCGCTTCAGCAGCAGCTACTTCAGCAGCAACAACGCATGCGACAGGTGAATGTCAGAAACGATATTTCAGTTGAGAAATAATATTTTGTTGTTTAAGGCTGCTGCAATGATGCAGCAACGGAACATGATCGGTCAGAATAGTAACAGCCTTATCGCAGGTACTTCCCCTTTTTTTTTTTATTCGTTGTTTAAAGAGATTGAAAAATAAGCTGCAGTTTTCGCTAGCTCTGTCCTTTAGATGTTCTGTACTATATATTCGTCTGGTATGACGTCACCATCTGTTATTGCTGCGCAGTTCTAATATAGTGGCGGCTTTGAACATAAAGGAGGTCCACAAGCTTTTAATGTTTTCAGCTTGTTAATTATTTCTAGTCAGAAGCCACGCGTAGTTAATGATGCTTAATAAAAGCGGATATTTAATACTCTCTGACGGTACTTCAACAGTGAACTATATATTTTAATAATGTGCTTCGTCTTCATCGGAACCATGTTATAGCATGTAGACCTTATGCGTTTACATTTACTTCCTAAAAAAATTAGACCGAAGAACTGTTCTGAAGAACGAAGTGCTTACCGAATATTATCCATTGTGGGCTAAACATTGTGTTGATAATCTTCTGTTAGCTCATCAAGAAAAAAATTTTTTCAAGCACTCTTTTAAAAGATTGGACCTTAGTATTTAAGATCCAGCTTTTATCGTTCAGCTATGCAGCAGCACATTCAGCGAGCCAGTCAGCAACGTGGCTCGACATCAGCAGCGGCTACAGTTGGTTCCTTAGCTGCAGCCACTGCTCTTTATCAGAAAAACCTTGCAGCAAGCCGTAATGCATTACTAGCTAACACGTCTGCCCTTCGGAAAGGGTCCACGGTTAGTGTTGTCAACTTTAATTTATCAAGAATCTCACGGAAGTCCATGTAAATCTTTTCTGGTTTGTTTTCCTTTTGTCTTCTTTGATGAAAAGCTGCTCTGTGAACAGTGTTTCTAAAATCGTGTTGCCCATACCGTGTATTAGGGTACCATACGGAAGGATAAAGTTTTTAGAATCCGCTATCATCCAAACCGAAAGCATTTTCTTGTATGAAGCCCATTACTTTTTGAGGGGAAGCCGAGACTAACACGTCATATTCTGTCGTGGAATTTTGATGCAAGCATATTTGTTGAAAACAACTCCGGTCTGTCTTTCGTATACATTCCAGTAACTCGTAGGATTTTTGTCTTCCAAGGCCTGGAGGACATTATCCGCGTACTTTCACATTACTCATGCAGATATTCGTGAAAATAACCTTGGTACGGAAAGCGAAAGGGAACATATTCAACAAAAGTGGAATCCATTCCATTGTGGAATATAAATCTACATGAGTGTCATGATCTGTATATAATGGCTTACTGATCTAATTCTAAATGTCCTTCTACTATTTTCACAAAAAGTCGGTTGTGAACCTGAATTTCCTGTTAGTCTGACCGGAAATATGCCTACTTAAACGCAAAAATGGTCCTTCATCACATGGCATTCGGATTCCAGTACTTTTTCGGTTCCATTCGTTCTTTTGCAACCATAATCAATGGCTTTGGTCGGGTCCGTATGTGGATTGCACTATGGCTTCCCGATCTGTCGTTTTTTGATATTGATATCTTGAAATAGCCATGGCTTACCATGCCCAAGTCATCATCAATTACGCTCGCAGGTTTCTGTTGATCATAGCGAAGTTCGATTTCTTGGCCAGTATGGATTTCCGCGATGAATTGAACGACCGATCGATAGCGAGGCGACATCTCATACGTAGCCCTATTTAACGGTTTTTCTGTGAAGACATCTTACCATGAATAGCCCGTCCTCAATGGTTGTGCGGCCCCAGCACATTCACCATTTTTCGGTGTTTTGCTGGCTTAGCTTTGTGTTTCCGTGGAGTTCCGAGGTCAGACTGGTCAAAGTCTGCCCCACGTCGTCACCAACACAGAGAGGCGTTGGCCTCGTGGATCAATGGGGATTTGCCATCATGCGAGTAGTTTGATACCAGGACGGTGGTGGATGCTGGTATTGATTTATTCCTAGCTGGGTTTCCTACTGGAAACGCCCGGCTTCTCAGCTTGAGAGACCCTATCCGGAGGGATGAACTCCCACTCCTAACGTACATCGCAGTCCCACACCCTGGAACATGTTCCAGCCACGATGAGGATGTAAATCGTTTGACGATGAGGAAGTAAACCGTTTGGAGGCTTTTGATTTTTTAAGCAATTTGAGAATTTTGGGGCTTGAATATACGCGAAGAAAAACCAGGATACTTCAAGAATGGTTATAAATCTTTGAAAAGTCCCAAATCCGACTTTCTATTAATCTCGGTATTGATGGAATAATTCTTCCTACTTCTGTTTAGCGAACACGAGGTGTTATTTTATTTCTTTATTCGCGTATAAGCTGACTTTTCGGCGGATTTTGCCTTCTCAGAGCCTGTAAAAGTCACGTTGATTGCAATCTACATGGCCAAACACCTCCATAACCAAACAGAGAAAACGCTAAAACAAGATTTTAATCACATTGAACACAGAGTCTTTGCACACTCACCGCTTTCTATGCGCCTTCCACTTAACATGTTATGTGGAGACCAACCACGGAGTGTTCACATGGGAACGTAATTTGTTCATCCCATCAGAATAACAGTCTTATATACTATATATACCTAATATCATGCGTGATAATGAGGCATTCCTCCCTGCGGTTCATTTTCGGAATCTTGCAATTAATCCAGAATGCCTCGAGAGTTTTGCGCGCTTGTGTTTTCGACTCCTGTGCGAGGATCGTAACCTCTACTTCAAAATCTTCTTCGTTATGTCTCTGCGTCCTATGCGTACCTAGTGGAGTATTCGGTTTACGTTTGCCGACTAGGTGTTCCTTTATACGGACGCAGAGTGGTCTACTACCCGTTTTGCCAACGTATTCGTCTCCGCACACTTTACAAGAGATCAGATAGACTGTACCCGAACTCATGCAATCACAGTTTCTACCATTGGGGCAAATTATACAATTTTGCGTTGCACATAGACTGTCGTATAGGATGTTACGAACTAGCAGGCCTCATGGATTACTCGGTGGCATTTCAATTATCGTTATCGAATTCTCTAGACCGACCCTTCTTAAACAGCGTTTTATAGCTGCACTTACTTCATTTGAAATAAAGGGTAGGATAAACGGACCTTATTGCTACTAGAGTTATCGTTGGGGGGCCTGTGATTTCCTCTACACATATCCAGAGCTACAGTTTCGTAGCCATTAAAAATGGCTTTTTGCCGCGCCAAGTTCCGCGACTCCTCTCTCTGGTCCCTTCCTGTGCACACTTTGGTAGCTGTTCGAAACATGTTTCTCATAAGCGCCCTTTTCGTGTGAGGGTGGTGAGAGGAGAGGTAATGAATTAAGATGTTTTTACTTCTTGGCTTTCGGTACCATTTCGTAACGTAGCCGTTTCATGATAGGTTAATTTGCACGTTCAGAAATGGAAGTCAGTTTTCTCGTGGTTTCTCTCGAGAGAATTTAATATACTCTGACTATTCGTTCAACTACCCGAAACAACAAATGATCAAGCGGTCATCTATATACCTACAGTAGAGTGACGGGCGGAGGTCGATCAATGGTGCTTCCACCTTAGACATATATGCAATGGCAAGGCGTGGTGCTTGGTGTCGTTGTCCCATTGCCAACCCTCTCGTTTGCATGTAATGTTTCCCGGACCATCTGAAGATTGAGCAGTTTAGGCACTCCTTTAAGAGTGTCATCAGCTGCTGAATCGAAAAGCCATACATGTTTATTGTTCCTTCATGTTGTATAAGGAGGTCGCGAATAGCTTGCATAGCGGAGCCATTCGACACGTTTGTATAAAGGGCGGTGACGTCGAAGGACTCCATCACGTACGCGTTGTTGGGTTGCGCGTTACGTAGACGATCCAGGAACATTTGGATGTTCGTTAGATGTGCTGGAATGTACTTTAATAACTGGGTAAGTATTAGGGTTATTAACCACGTTATTCTATCCGTTGGCCCGTCCACGCAGCTAATGATAGGTCTTTGAAAAATGTCTGTTTATACATTCATCGGTTTTAAACAAATATATTTTGAGACCAAGGGAATTCTTTCTTTCTAGATAACAATATGTGCTTTTATAATTAGAAATAGATGGGAATTCGCCCTGCCTTAATTCGATAGAAATTTTGGTTTAACAGACAGCATCGTTTTAACAAACAAACAATTTTTGCTGTCACCCCGGCCTATTCAGATGCCATGTAAATTAACCTTGTAAACTGTTATTTTAGTTAAATACAGCGGCAATGCAGAAGGCTCTTGCCATTGCAAATGGAGGTCTGCCTGCTGCTGTGGCATCAGGAGCTGCAACTTCCACAGGTGCATCCTCTGCTTTGGGTAATTCTACCAATGCTGGTAATGGACCTGGAATATGTGAAATTTGTGACCAGAACATGGTCGATCGTGAGCGGTATTTCCAACATTTGCAGGTGCTGTCAATTTAAGTTGAATTTTCTGCGACTGGATGTTGTTGTCTATTGTGCAGTCATTTTTAGATGGTCCACAAGCATCTTCGCGACAAAACGTTAGACGATGTTAAACTTGGAGCTCCTTTAGCATGCAGCAGATGTCGTGAACGATTCTGGACATATGAAGGGCTTGAACGTCACCTGGTCATTTTTCTATTACATATTTCTTCGAATATGTTCTAATTCTAAAATTTGTTGGATCATGTATAGGTTGTAGACACTAATAGATGCTGGTTTTTTCATCTTATGCTTTTACAGGTGATGGCTCACGGTTTAGTAACGGCTGATCTGTTAACAAAGGCGCAAAACAAGCTCGACGGCGGTCGATGTAAAATCTGCGCCAAGGTCCATTCATATCTCTTATGCCTCGTTTTGCCATAATTCTCCCCGTTTTTGATTTACAGCAGTATGCGTTCAACATGCTTCAACACTTAGTCGCTGACCATCACATTAAGTTATGCTCTGCCGAAATTATGTGAGATATTTTTTCTTGTTATCGGTTATTGCGAGTCTTTTTCCTTGATTTTGACTGTTCTGTTTAGGTATTCTTGTGACGTCTGTTCTTTCAAGTGTAGCAGCTACACCACTCTAGAAAGTCACTTAAATGCGAACCATCCAAAGGGAGTTGTAGACAGAAATGTTTTACAGTCAACATGTGCTGATTCTGCGTCTGCATCTAATGGCACTTCAAAAGTTAGAGTTCTTCACTGTGGTTTCATTTCAGAGTAAATTTGAGGATGTTGGGGTTCTTTACCACTTTTTTCATTAGCTCCAACATTTGTTAATGGATTGGGGTGTTGGAGGGAACCAAGGATCTTTTTCAGAAAATCATTTTAAATATATAACTATAATGATGCTGAGACATTTTAAACTCGAGGCCGCAGGTGTCTGCGGTGAGGGTCGAACATGCTGTTGTTTTTTCGTGGGGCTAACCCGTTTACCACTATACCATGCGGGTCCTTAGTTTCGCCTTTCTCTCAGCGAATTTTCTTTCTACCAGTGCCATCGGAAATCACCCATCAGAGGTGCTGATCCGGTGAGAACAAATCGGCGTTGGACCCAGTTAAGCTGAGGCCGTAGTCATTTTAAATAAAATTGATCGTTCTGTCACATCATTACTTAGAAGAAAGAAAGTTTATGGTATATTTATTCAGGGCAAGGAGGCTGGTGGGAAGTCAACAGAAGATGACTGTATCACGTTGGAATAAGAAGAGTTTCAGTATACAGTTGGCCGTCTGCAATCCGCCTTCTTTGTATTCGCATCAATTTCCGGTGGTTGTGTGCTCTATTCGAGGCCATTCGCAACTTCTAGTTTTAACCGTATAAGTATCATCCACTGATGATAGCCCAATAGGTGCCTAATAATTTTTGTGGTTTATTTTGTTGATACTTTGATCCTACATACGAGGTGGTTGTGTGAAACTTTTCGTGCTTCTCAAGGACTTTTCGTTGAATTGCAATCAAAGGAATGAGTGGTGATACGGCGTCGTACATACATAGTATAATTGTTTGTAACGATAGTCTTTTTTCTCACCAGGAGTTTTTTGCAATAGTTTCTTCTTTCTATGAACAGTACTCAAGTTGAAATATATCCTATTCTGTTTCTCAAAATAATACGTCATTCATAGATCATTTTGTTTCAGTATGTTCATGTAGGCCGAAGTTTTTCTGTTGCTGTAGTCCTTGATTGTTGTTGCAGTACAAGAATACAAAACTGTATATCCATCTCCAAGTGGACAAGAAAGTGCTAGATAATAGTTTGTTTCGCAAGTGAATCGATTAACCCCGTATTTAATTAAGCTAATTAATCAAGTTGTGTGGTCATTTGCTGTAAAATAATTTATTAATGAGTAAGAAGTGGTGTTCGTATAAGATTATTTGTTTAGTAAATGACATTGTTCAGTAATTGTGGTGTAACCATCGACAGGTCTCCTACGTCTTTTTGTTTTCGTCATGAAAATCCTAGAACAAAGGGTCTGGTCCGTATGATCACCCTGTGTTGATATTTTATAATTATCGAAAATGTTTACTATTTCTTTAAAGCTATAGGTTTCGTATTATCGTAATTTCGTTAGATGTTTTCACAGAGGTCGTTGTGCTTTTTTAAGTTCGAAAGACTCATCCATGACGAGGTGCATCCGTTTAAATACCCAGATTGAAGGTTCGTAATGGGCGTTATGCTTTGATTTCACGGCATTCTCTTCTATTTAGCTTCATTTGCATCGTACGCTACACTTTTCGTGTTCAGTTGATAATACAGTGGTTATGACTGGTGTGTTCGTAACAAAATTCCATCTTGGATCTAGTAAATTACAGAAAGTTTTCGGACGAGTTCCTGGTTCGAATTTTAGTTCCACGGCGTGACACTTCTGGTAATGAGGAGCGTGCGAGGATATTTTCCCGTGCAAACAACAAATCTAAGAGATGTGGCGCAAGATTTATGGGCGACATGAATGCAAACACGTGGGTCCCGCCACGATTACTTTATTATGCCGAAAAAGTTGCGAAAAACTTATTGGAGAGGGTGTTTAGTAGCGTTTTTTTCCTCGTTTGAGAACATAGGGAAGGGGCCCAGCTGGGACACGTATTGATTGCATTGCATTCTGTGATTGACGAATGAGATTGTCGTCATTCCGTGATGAGAGTAGTGGAAGTATGGCATTGTTGCGAACGTGTTTAGTATTACGGGAACTATCCATTTTAGATTTACATATGAATAGTTGAGGACGTTGTTGGGTTTCGCTCTTATCGTAAAAAAGTTGCTTCGAGTAGAAAGTTGTATGCACAGATCCCGCAAGTAGTGGTTGTTGAGCCATCAATCGATCGATATTGCAGTTTTAGAGAAGGGCCCGCGCATGAACGATGCCATGAGATGTGCGTTGTCATTGTATTTCAGATTCAATTTAGATTCCTGAATAGTTAGTAAGATAGATGACAAACGTTTGGACAAGATACATCTCTATGTTGATAAAGATAAAATTCTAATGAAGTCTAACAAGAGGTAGTACGATAATGTGGTGAAAATAATATGCCTATAGGGGCGGATAACATAGTGGTAGTAATGCCGGTCATCACGATCACGGTCCAGATTCGATTCCGCTCCGGGCTCATCAAGCCTGTCAATTCAACCTGAATCAGGAAATTAGAACCGGACTTGTTCGGGTAAAAATCACTTTCTCTAATCCAATTCGGAAAGCCCTAGTCCGGCTATCTCAGGACTAGTGAGAATCGATTTGACCAGCATTTTACGACATTCACAATGAAACGAAAATCTTGTAACAGTTCCCAGGTTCGACTTTCTATTAACCTCGGCATTGGAATATGAATGCGTAGTTTTCTTGTTGAAACGTCAGCTACTGTTTTGTTGTATTGTATTGTGTGTTTTTCTATGGAAGTAAATGTATGCTGTATAACAACCTCGCGATTGCTGAACAAGAGAACTACGAAACGAAAATTCTGTTTCTCAAAATAATACGTCATTCATAGATCATTTTGTTTCAGTATGTTCATGTAGGCCGAAGTTTTTCTGTTGCTGTAGTCCTTGATTGTTGTTGCAGTACAAGAATACAAAACTGTATATCCATCTCCAAGTGGACAAGAAAGTGCTAGATAATAGTTTGTTTCGCAAGTGAATCGATTAACCCCGTATTTAATTAAGCTAATTAATCAAGTTGTGTGGTCATTTGCTGTAAAATAATTTATTAATGAGTAAGAAGTGGTGTTCGTATAAGATTATTTGTTTAGTAAATGACATTGTTCAGTAATTGTGGTGTAACCATCGACAGGTCTCCTACGTCTTTTTGTTTTCGTCATGAAAATCCTAGAACAAAGGGTCTGGTCCGTATGATCACCCTGTGTTGATATTTTATAATTATCGAAAATGTTTACTATTTCTTTAAAGCTATAGGTTTCGTATTATCGTAATTTCGTTAGATGTTTTCACAGAGGTCGTTGTGCTTTTTTAAGTTCGAAAGACTCATCCATGACGAGGTGCATCCGTTTAAATACCCAGATTGAAGGTTCGTAATGGGCGTTATGCTTATAACAACCTCGCGATTGCTGAACAAGAGAACTACGAAACGAAAATCTTCAAGCAGTAGCCGAAGCCACGCGTAAAAGTTGGAAGGCTTTAGTGGGTGGTGGTTGCGGTGAAATGAATCAAATGTGAGAAGTGCTAGGATACGCACAGTAGACGTGAAGACGGATCGCATAAAATAAAAAATTATGCTAATACAAGATAATACAATCTATTTCCCTACGTTTTTCCACTTGGAGCGTTGCTCTAGCTTACATTGCATTTATCCGGACGTTGTTTACTAGACAAGATTGATTTTTTCTCCATCGACCAATAGTAGTGCCAGTGGGTCCTAAGATCCGTTAGCACAAACATTCGCAAACCAATGTGGATCGAAGACTTTTCGCTTTCTTAGTTGAGTGTTCTTCCTGGGTCGTAACTAGGCAACTGGATGAAGATGTTGAACCGGCGATGGTGGTTGGTTTACATATTCATATTTCTACACTATGCCATGCAGTACTACAGCATGGTATAGCATAAATACATTGCGACGTGAACTAATATGTTAGTGAAGGGATAAAAGCGATAACGCTTTCGCCGTTCGTCATTTCCTGAGGGATGTACCATGCATTCGACTTTAATAAGCATCGTAAATGCATATATAACCTTTCGCGATAGCTTATGGATGTATCGAGCCAGTGCTGCTATCCTCGCAGACAAGTCTGGGATCAGTTTGCCGACCCCGGAAGGATGAAGTACTTCGTGAACTTGGGGCGCGCGATCGAACACCTATGTATCGCAGGACTCCTCTAACCACTGTGCTACACGCCGCCCTTGTTAGCATAGCATGCAATATATACTATGCAGTATTACCGGTATTACCAAGATATCACTATTCTACAACGATACTAACATCGAGTTCAAAAGAGGAGTCAGTCAAGGTGATACTACCTCACAAGAATAATTTACCACCACTCTCGAGAACGCTAAGTGAACAGTGGAAAAAGGCAATACAGGAGTGAAAATCGTTGTCTTGGAACTCCACCACCACCTTCGCTTTGCTGATGACATCGTTCCTACACTAAGTGTTAACCAGGCCAAACCTGCCGAATTTGATTAAACCTGTGGAGAAATTACTCTTCGACTAAATCTCACAATGCGATGTTCATGAGGAACGGATTGGTTACGTATGCCCCATTCACGCAAAACGGAACGATTATCTACGAATGCTCTATGTATCGCAGGACTCCTCTAACCACTGTGCTACACGCCGCCCTTGTTAGCATAGCATGCAATATATACTATGCAGTATTACCGGTATTACCAAGATATCACTATTCTACAACGATACTAACATCGA
This sequence comes from Angiostrongylus cantonensis, assembly GCA_009735665.1. Taxonomy (NCBI): domain Eukaryota; kingdom Metazoa; phylum Nematoda; class Chromadorea; order Rhabditida; family Metastrongylidae; genus Angiostrongylus; species Angiostrongylus cantonensis. The sequence continues at coordinate 259,847 of MQTX01000140.1, read as the reverse complement.
GTTCAAAAGAGGAGTCAGTCAAGGTGATACTACCTCACAAGAATAATTTACCACCACTCTCGAGAACGCTAAGTGAACAGTGGAAAAAGGCAATACAGGAGTGAAAATCGTTGTCTTGGAACTCCACCACCACCTTCGCTTTGCTGATGACATCGTTCCTACACTAAGTGTTAACCAGGCCAAACCTGCCGAATTTGATTAAACCTGTGGAGAAATTAGTCTTCGACTAAATCTCACAATACGATGTTCATGAGGAACGGATTGGTTACGTATGCCCCATTCACGCAAAACGGAACAATTATCTACGAATGCTCCAGTTATGACCATCTAATTCGGGAAATCAACATGATTAACGGCTTAGCTCCAGAGCTGTACAGAAGGAAGCGCGCGGTTTGGAGAGCTTTCAAGAGTATCCAGGGTGTAGTGAAGAGAACAGAGAACATCCAATTTCACGCCCAACTTTTCGATCCCACGATAGTTCTTGCTTTAGCTTATGTGTCAGAAACCTAGTCACTGCTTAAGGAGGGTGAAAGATCACTCCTCGTTATTAAACGCGCAATGGAAGGACGATGCTAGAGGCATCCCACATGATACAAGTGAGGGAAGCGATCTGAAGCTCTGAACTGCGTCAACGGTCAGAAATCAAAGACGACGTTCTGCACGCCAAACAGTCGAAGATAAGGTGGGCCGGACACGTAATACGTATGAATGACAGCCGATGGACAAGAGCCGTTATTGACTGGAGCCATCAGAATGTCAAACGTATTGCACGAAGTCCACCGACCCAATGGTCGGAATTCTTTACGAAAAGCCTAGAAGAAAAGTATGATGGTCAACGAGTCCGTGGGGCGTGCAGAATTCACTGAGCTACTTTTGCACGAGATAGGGAAAAATGGAAGATTTACTGGCGACCTGCTCGAGTCACTTGGCGAACAAAGAGATGACGTGTGATACAGGTACCGGCAATGCAGTGTTAGCTTAGTATTAGTATAGTATTTCTATGGTATTAACTGTTTCACGACCGCGCTCATTTCCGCGTCTCTTGTCCGTCGGCTTTTCATCGGAGCGCAAGTGGAATGCGCATCAAAACCAAAATGTGCTTTCCTAAACATGCTCCAAGGTATATATTGGAATCAATGCACATGGTCACGAAGGAGTTAATACAATGTGGTGTTGATATTGCATCAATATAATGTTGATATAACTTGGCGTAGTGTTAACTTGTTGCAGTATAACATGTACATAAAGTAAACATAGGTTCTGAAAAATGTAGACATAAAATGAATGAAATTAGTGCAGTGTTGTTAATGTATGATTACACTGCCCGTTACCACATCCACTGTACGGACCGCAACTCTTGTAGTGGATTCATTTTCTTCACCTTAATCACTCGCAAAGGTCTTCGACCATTTCGCATGCTGTTTCGACTGCTGTTTAAGGGATTCTCTTTTTTATGAATGTTGTAGAACGCTGGTCAAGTCTTCTCTCCTAGCAATCTTGAACATAGCAGGGTCAAGGCGTTCCCACGTGGATTGAAGGAGGTCGTTGAAGAAGGGGTCGAACCAGCACTTTGCTTTGTGACCGACTACAGTACTAACTACTGCACTGTCTCTTGCCCAAGTACAGTATGATGTACTATAATCTTTCCAAATACAATACACTATAACGTAATACGTGGAGTAAATATGGTGCAAATGTAATATATTTGCGCTGATTAGTTCGCTGAAGGTTATAATCCAGTATCTCAAGATTTCGGCTTCTACACCGTCCTTGAGCAGTCGATTACTTTTTCATCCCAACTTTCGTTTCCGATTTCGGTTTTAGCATCTCTCCGAATCAATTAGTAGGAAGACAGCGAAGGATTTGTGGCCGGAAACGTACCTCCTTCAGATCCACATCGTGCTGAAGGCAGAGAAGAAAAAGAAATCAAGAAGATCGACATACGCCAACTAAACAACGGGACCTTTGTGATCCGTGGAGAAAAGGTCGCGTCAGGAAATGGCGGCGTAGGCCTCGTCGTCCACCCGTCCATTGTCCATCTCGTCGACTCATACGAGATCCTTTCCTCTCGCATAGCCGTCTTCCGTCTTCAACTGTCGCATCAAAAGAAGATTACTAGAATCAACTGCTACTCACCGACCGACGCAACTGATAAGTACGAATTAAATGAGTTCTACTATCAGTTGGACGAAGTCATCCACAATGATAGAGCATATATCATAAATTTGTTGTCGGAAACTTCAACGCCAGAATAGGAAAGGTCAACGAGAGTGAATACAGGATCGGAAATGGATTATGAGAAAGAAGTGAGAATGGGAACCGTCTAACGCAGGACTCCTGTCAGCAACACGTCTCTTTCATGGGAACTAGTTCCGCATTTGGGCCTCTCAAAGAAGCCACCAGCCAACAGAAGAACGATGAAGCGCTCATCTCTTCGATTCTACAGTCCTCCCAGCGCTCTATTATGGTGCAGAGACGTAGGTTGATACTTCAACGTCGAGAATTCTTCGCACTACTCACAAAGCGCTTAAGCGATATTTTCTGAAGTATAACTGGCTCTCTCAATATCTAGCCAGAATGCGGAGCTCTGATCTTCGAAGTTTGTCACGTGTTCGAAATCCAGGAGAATATGCATCGAGAGCGCAACATAAATGGGCCGGTCACATAATGAAACAACGGGACCTTTGTGATCCGTGGAGAAAAGGTCGCGTCAGGAAATGGCGGCGTAGGCCTCGTCGTCCACCCGTCCATTGTCCATCTCGTCGACTCATACGAGATCCTTTCCTCTCGCATAGCCGTCTTCCGTCTTCAACTGTCGCATCAAAAGAAGATTACTAGAATCAACTGCTACTCACCGACCGACGCAACTGATAAGTACGAATTAAATGAGTTCTACTATCAGTTGGACGAAGTCATCCACAATGATAGAGCATATATCATAAATTTGTTGTCGGAAACTTCAACGCCAGAATAGGAAAGGTCAACGAGAGTGAATACAGGATCGGAAATGGATTATGAGAAAGAAGTGAGAATGGGAACCGTCTAACGCAGGACTCCTGTCAGCAACACGTCTCTTTCATGGGAACTAGTTTTTCCAGGGAAAAGAAAGCCGCGGCTGGACATGGGAGTCTACCAACGGCATGACTCATGCAGAAATCGACCATACTCTGACAAACAGAAGATGGTGCCTAGTTGACACATCGGTAGTACCGTCATTCTGTACTGGTCCCGATTACCGCGAGAACATTCTGAACAAAGTTCTATCTAAACGGTCCTATCCAAACGTGACTAGCAGGTTAAAGAATACCCGACAGAAGACTACGAGCTACCCGTCGAAGGACTGAAAAGCTGTGCCGAATTCGTCTCAGTTCACTCAAGCAAGAAGATCGAATCGCATCTTCATTACTGAAGCTTGATCTAATTGCAACACGTTAAACATGGCTGGTGATAAATAGCAGATGTAGAAGAGCTTTCCAGGAAGATCTACAACGGTTCAAGCAAAAGAAACTACTAGAAGCAGCAGAGAAAAGAAGCAGTCTGAAAAAATGTAGGAAAGTTAATCAGCTGTACCCGCAGCTGCAGTTGTTTTACAGATCACGGTATGAGACTTGCAAGTGCTACCACGCTCGAACAAGGCCAGTACCATGGACTACGATTGCGAGAGAAAGAAACGAATGTCGACATACGCCAACTAAACAACGGGACCTTTGTGATCCGTGGAGAAAAGGTCGCGTCAGGAAATGGCGGCGTAGGCCTCGTCGTCCACCCGTCCATTGTCCATCTCGTCGACTCATACGAGATCCTTTCCTCTCGCATAGCCGTCTTCCGTCTTCAACTGTCGCATCAAAAGAAGATTACTAGAATCAACTGCTACTCACCGACCGACGCAACTGATAAGTACGAATTAAATGAGTTCTACTATCAGTTGGACGAAGTCATCCACAATGATAGAGCATATATCATAAATTTGTTGTCGGAAACTTCAACGCCAGAATAGGAAAGGTCAACGAGAGTGAATACAGGATCGGAAATGGATTATGAGAAAGAAGTGAGAATGGGAACCGTCTAACGCAGGACTCCTGTCAGCAACACGTCTCTTTCATGGGAACTAGTTTTTCCAGGGAAAAGAAAGCCGCGGCTGGACATGGGAGTCTACCAACGGCATGACTCATGCAGAAATCGACCATACTCTGACAAACAGAAGATGGTGCCTAGTTGACACATCGGTAGTACCGTCATTCTGTACTGGTCCCGATTACCGCGAGAACATTCTGAACAAAGTTCTATCTAAACGGTCCTATCCAAACGTGACTAGCAGGTTAAAGAATACCCGACAGAAGACTACGAGCTACCCGTCGAAGGACTGAAAAGCTGTGCCGAATTCGTCTCAGTTCACTCAAGCAAGAAGATCGAATCGCATCTTCATTACTGAAGCTTGATCTAATTGCAACACGTTAAACATGGCTGGTGATAAATAGCAGATGTAGAAGAGCTTTCCAGGAAGATCTACAACGGTTCAAGCAAAAGAAACTACTAGAAGCAGCAGAGAAAAGAAGCAGTCTGAAAAAATGTAGGACTTCGAAAAGAATTTTGCTGCATGGACCACATCCAAGCCGTGTCCAGGGTCATCGAAGTTTGTCAGGAATACCACTTGCCTCTAGTACTAACCTTTGTCGACTATGAAAAAGCGTTTGACAGTGTCGAAACGAATGCAATCCTATCAGCACTCGTCGACCAAGGAGTGGACCCGTCCTACATAAGAACTCTGTCCGACTGTTATCGGAATTGTACTACGAAAATACAGCTTTTCCATCGACCTCTTACCATATCCATAGGAAAAACGGTTCGACAGGGCGACACAATATCGCCAAAGCTGTACAGAGCTGCACTGCAGTGGGTAATGAAGTTACTCGATTGGGATGAGAAAGGCATACGTATTGATGGAAAATTCCTATCAAACCTTCGTTTTGCCGACGACATCGTCATCTTCTCAAGAAGTACTAGCGAAGCAGAGATGATGATCAACAAGCTAAACAAAGCGGGGATAAAGATCGGACTTCGCATAAATCGAAAGAAGACCCAGTTCATGAAAAACCCATGGTGCGAAGGCGAAAAAATTGAATTGGATGGTTCACTTATTGCAGAGACCACCTCGTACGTAGACCTTGAACGATCAATGAACATGGAAAACAGTATGAAGGAAGAACTAGATAGAAGAAGGAGAGCAGCTTGGGCCGCATTTGGGCCTCTCAAAGAAGCCACCAGCCAACAGAAGAACGATGAAGCGCTCATCTCTTCGATTCTACAGTCCTCCCAGCGCTCTATTATGGTGCAGAGACGTAGGTTGATACTTCAACGTCGAGAATTCTTCGCACTACTCACAAAGCGCTTAAGCGATATTTTCTGAAGTATAACTGGCTCTCTCAATATCTAGCCAGAATGTGGAGCTCTGATCTTCGAAATTTGTCACGTGTTCGAAATCCAGGAGAATATGCATCGAGAGCGCAGCATAAATGGGCCGGTCACATAATGAGAAGAACAGACGACAGATGGACGAAAATAACAGTAGAGTGGACTCCAAGAGAATGCAAACGTCCCCTTGGGCGACCACCTACACGTTGGGCGGACGTTTTCGTAAACAAAGTTAATCAGCTGTACCCGCAGCTGCAGTTGTTTTACAGATCACGGTATGAGACTTGCAAGTGCTACCACGCTCGAACAAGGCCAGTACCATGGACTACGATTGCGAGAGAAAGAAACGAATGGGAAATGTGCTGGGGCCCGCACTCGTGAAAACGAACCGTCGAATTGACAAAAATGCTTTTAAGGTATGCATTTTTTTCGTCAAAAATTTACAAGCTTATGAAGCTTTACTGGTTTATTTCAATATACGCAAATACTTGGTTTGAACCTGTGCCAGCTAATTCATACCTGTCATCTCCCCAAAATCGGGATTAATAGTAGACTTCTGTAAGAAAAGCTGTTCTCCTACCCACACCGGCTGGCGGCTTTATGTGAAGATCTAGGAGAGGTCTTGCACTACTGTTTTGGGATTCTTAGGAGGATCGCTTCTTCCAGCATTCAACGACATTCATAAAGAAAGCAGAAATTTTTAAGCAGCAGTGGAACTCATATTCAAATCTGAAAACGATTGATGTGAGGAAACGAGTCGGGGTGAAAGAAGTGCTCATATTCACACAATTTGTTTTGACTTTTTTAAAACTAGTGACTATTGTGGACTCCAAGAGAATGCAAACGTCCCCTTGGGCGACCACCTACACGTTGGGCGGACGTTTTCGTAAACAAAGTTAATCAGCTGTACCCGCAGCTGCAGTTGTTTTACAGATCACGGTATGAGACTTGCAAGTGCTACCACGCTCGAACAAGGCCAGTACCATGGACTACGATTGCGAGAGAAAGAAACGAATGGGAAATGTGCTGGGGCCCGCACTCGTGAAAACGAACCGTCGAATTATGCAAGTAAGTTGAGTGGAGCGTGCTGTGCTACATTTTTGATAACTGATTTACTGGTTTATTTCAATATACGCAAATACTTGGTTTGAACCTGTGCCAGCTAATTCATACCTGTCATCTCCCCAAAATCGGGATTAATAGTAGACTTCTGTAAGAAAAGCTGTTCTCCTACCCACACCGGCTGGCGGCTTTATGTGAAGATCTAGGAGAGGTCTTGCACTACTGTTTTGGGATTCTTAGGAGGATCGCTTCTTCCAGCATTCAACGACATTCATAAAGAAAGCAGAAATTTTTAAGCAGCAGTGGAACTCATATTCAAATCTGAAAACGATTGATGTGAGGAAACGAGTCGGGGTGAAAGAAGTGCTCATATTCACACAATTTGTTTTGACTTTTTTAAAACTAGTGACTATTATTTCCTTTTGTCTTTATATTTCAAATGGGGTTGCAACTGAAGAGGCAATATTTCATCGAACTTGAAATATTTGACTCAAAATCGTATAGCTTCCAAAAATCATCGGTTTTTGTCACTTGTGGGAAAGTTCGCTCCATCACTTCTGTGTTCGATACACAAATGACATAGTATAGTCGAATACTTTATTGTACTTTACAGACTTGTCTTTCAAATTTAATGTGCCGATACTAGCACTTGGATTCAGTGTTTCCTCGTATCAGCGATACACAAAGGCCTTGAAACTTTTTGTTTTGGATTCGACTGTTGCTTGAGGATTTGTTCATTGTTATGAACGCCGTCGAATGCTGGTGGGTTCGATTCCTCATGGAGTACTAAGATGGCCCATCTAGAAGCATTTCCACTGGGATTGCGGATAGAAGGGTTTCCCAGAATAGTCTGGTAGCAATTTCACCATCCCTGAGGGGTGAGGGGCTAGGCCAAACGCTTCAGTAACAATTACAAAAAAGACGAAAAACTCTATGGCAATTATATGATCAACAGCTTCTCTAAACACTCACCGTTTTTTTATGACTACCAATGAGGAAGATTAGAACAGCTAATTACAGTCGCATATGGTTGATGACTGCACCATCCCACATCAGAAATTGATGCGAGCTTACAGGCCAAGTCGCCTGTGACTTCCTGTTTTGTAATCCATTTCCGAGGTAAATAGAAAGCCGATCCCGGGAACTATAGCACATACTTTAGAGTGATCAACGCCGACCTCTTTATCCTTATCCTTTCACTAAGCTCATGATGCTGCACTCTGTGATATTGTATATCAGATGAAGAACAAAGTAATTCGATGTTTTTCGTCAATAAGCGGGGAAGAGGTTGTTGTTATAAAACCCGTCTTAATGTCTACTATGCGGATCCCAGCATATTCACATTCGATTCATTTCCTCGCGTCCATTGTCCACGAAGATCTTCCAACTTTTACATATAGCATCGGTTGCTGTTTGAGGATTTTCATCTCCCAAGACCGACTTTTTATTAATCTCGGAATTGATTGATAATTCGATGGTTTTCTTCAATAAGCAAAAACGAGGTCGTTATTATAGAATTTATTAGGGTACAATAGCTGACATTTCGGCGGTTTCGCCTTCTTCAGAGCCTGGAAAGGTCAAATTGAGATGCGATCTGCTCATCAAAACACTTTCATAACCCTGAAAGATAAAACAACAAATAAATAGTAATAAATTAATAATAAATAATAAATAATAATAAATAAATAATAAATTTGTATTCACATGAGAAACAGCTTCATTTAAACACCTATCTTTTATTTATTGTAAGTTTCGGCGGTTTTGCCTTCTTCAGAGCCTGGAAAGGTCAAAATGAGATGCGATCTACCCAACCAAACACTTTCATAGCCCTAGTAGATAAAACTTAACAAGTAAATTTGTATTCGCATAAGAAACAGCTTCATTTAAACACCTACCATTTATTTGTTGTAAGTATCTAAGTTAGTCGGTGGATAGCAGCCGCACAGAGTACTACATGAGCGAAGACTGTGCCTATGTCAGGTCATTGAATCAGCCTGAGGTATGACGCTAGGTCACGCGTGATGACAAGACACTCCTCCTTGCGGTTCATTTTTGAATTTTTGGAATTGATCCAAAACGCCTCAAGAGATTTACGCGCTGATATTTTCGCTTCCTGTGTGAGGATAGTGACTCCTACTTTAAAATCTACGTTGTGTTTCTGCATCCTATGCTCTCCTAGTGGAGTGTTTGGTTTTAATTTAGGTTTGCCGACTAGGTGTTCTCTCATGCGCGGTCTATCCGTTTCACTAACGCATTTGTCCCCGCACGTTTTACAAGAGATCAGATTGACTGTACCCGAGCCCATGTAATCATCGTCTCTACCGTTAGGGCAAATTATGCAGTTTTTCGTTGTACACAAACGGTCATACAGGCGGTTCCCAGCTAGCTGGCGTCTTCGTAGCCTTATTTTCGCTAGAATTATTGCTATGGAGCCTGGTCTTCCCTCTATGCCTATGTCGAAAAGCTACAGTTTCGTTACCATTTGAAATGGCTATTTGGCGCATCAGTTTCGAGGATTCTTCCCTCTACTCTCTACCTGTGCACAAGCTGGCGACGGTTCGAAAATATTTCTTATAAGCGCCTTTTTAGTGTGCGAGGGATGAGAGGAGTGCTAATAAGCCACTATATTCTTACTGCTTGGCTTTCGACACCATTTTGTGATGTAGCCATTTTCGGATAGGTTGATTTGAACGTTTAGGAATGTAAGTCAATTTTTTTTCGGTTTCTCACGGGTGAGTTTTATGTACTCTGACTGTTCGTTCAATAACTCAAAACATTTGTCCATCTCCTCTTGTGTGGAGCAGATGACAAAACAGTCATCTATACACCTACAGTAGAGTAATGGCCCGAGATTGGCTACTGGTTCTTCCACTTTAGACATAAAAACAACGGCAAGGGTTGGTGCCAGTCCCTGTCCCATTGCCAACCCTCTAATTTGCGCGTAATATTTCATGGACCATCTGGTGTTCGAGCAGTTTAAATAGACCTTAAACAGACATATGGAGATGATGGAGATGTGGAAAAATCACGTCCCAAAGCGATAATTCTAGCGAAAACAAGGTTCAGTTCATCTTGCCCTTTATTTCAAAAGAAATAAGTATGGCCATAAAACGTTGCTTAATAAGTGCCGCTCTAGAGAACTCCATAAGAGTGATAGAAATGCCATCGGACACTCTAGGACGCCAGCTATTTGGCAACCGCCTATATGACCGTCTGTGTATAACGAAAAACTGCATAATTTTCCCTAACGGTAGAGACGATGATTGCATAAGTTCAGATACAGTCTGTCTGATCTCTTGTAAAGTGCGCATGGACGAATACGTTGGCGAGACGGGTAGACCGCTCTGCATCCGCATAAAAGAACACCTAGTCGGTAAATCTAAATTAAAACCAACCACTCCACTAGGCGCGCATAGGATGTGGCAACACAAGGGAGAAGATTTTGAAGTAGGAGTCACTATCCTCACACACGAATCGAAAACATCAGCACGTGAAACTCTTGAAGCGTTTTGGATTATATCCAAAATTTCAAAAATGAACAGCAAGGAGGAGTGTTTTGTCATCACGCGTGACCTGGCGCCATATCTCAGGCTAATCCAATGACCTGACACAGGCAACTCCTCGCCCATGTAGTACTCTGTGCGGCTGCTATCCACTAACTAACTTAGATACTTACAAGAAAGAAACGGTAGGTGTTTAAATGAAACTGTTTCTTGTGCGATTACTATTTTATTTGTTAAGTTTTATCTGCTAGGGTTATGAAAGTGTTTGGCTGAGTAGATTGCATTTGTTTGACCTATCCAGGCTCTGAAGAAGGCGAAACTGCCGAAACGTCAGCTATTGCATCCTAAGAAATTCTATAATAACAACCTCGTGTCTGCTTATTGAAGAAAAACATCGGATTATCAATCAATGCCGAGGTTGACAGGAAGTCGGTCTTGTGAAGAATAAAGTACTTGTTTTTAATAAAGCTCAGTTAGAAGAACTGCTACATTCGCGCTTTGTATATGGATCCACTTACTTACTTGGATGGCCCATCTTCACTGGTTGTGCGGGCTCCACCATAATTCTCATTTTTTCGGAGTTTTGCTGGTTCTGCCATTGTGATTCTCTGGAGTCCTGAGGTTAGCCTAGCCAAAGTCTCCCCAGGTCGTCTTCACCACAAGCAGTCGCCGCCGTTGTGGTTCAGAGGAAGATTTGCCACTATGCGACTAGTTTGATACTAGAACGGTGGTGGATCCTGGTATTGGTTTATTCTTGGCTGGGCTTCCTAATAGAAACGCCAGACTCCTTCTCAGCTTCAGAGACGCTGCTAGGTGGGGTGGGATTGAATCCTCCCGCTGCACATCGCAAGCCGACATCCAGGAACACCTGCCATCTGAGGCGGCAGGTCCTTGGTTGGTATTGATCCACTGTGAAAGTCAGTGTTTATTTCGTTCGCAAGATTGCTATTGTAACCAGTTAAGTGACAAATTACTGCTTTGTTAAGTTATTATGGCAGCACGAGGTTGTTATGAAGCTTTTATTCCAGTAACTTCACGGTTTCTTCATCTTCTACAAAACTAAATTAATCTGAATCAAATGAGCACAAATTGTTTCTTCTTTCGATTTTGGTTTTCGTGATGGCATACAATTGAGTCTTCTTAAGTGGAGCACCACTAGAATGAAGTTTCCTCAACCGCCGTTTCATACAGGTGGGTTCCTAATCTGATGTCATCCGATATGATGTGCGCTTTTCGGCAGCACAGCAACTCGCCCTGTAGCAGTCGGTATTATATTACCTAACTCGTAGCGCATCACCTATGATTGTATGATCTTCTATCCTTCGTCAACGTGTTTGTTGAATCAGCTGACTTCATAAGATGGATATCTATAGCTTGTTGGGTGGCAAAACGAAAACTTACCACCATAGATACTTTTTCCGCTCCCTTTGAAAGTCATAGGTGAACTAATTTATGGAGCAATAGTATATCCACGTTTCTGAAATGAGGTTGACCAAAGCCTTGTTTATTCTTATCTTGTTCTACGTTGTAATGGTATAATAGTTACTAAACATTCGAAAAGAACGAATTTGCTTCAACGAATGGTTCTTTTTAAATGAAAAAAAATTGCTGTCCTTAAAATTAGTCATTAGAACTATTTTGATAAACTCACAGTGACTTGTGTTCATGCATCAGTTAACATTTGGTGATGAGTTTAACCTTTCGGCTTTAACGATTTCGTGACGAAACTGATTTTCAACAACTATTGCTAATTTCTCGATCACTAGAGTATTTCGGAAATTTAGAACTTTCTAGTTGTACACAAAAGAACTTTTTCTATCGCACTAATTGCAGATTTGGTTTTTATACAAAGTACAGTAAAATTTAAATATGGTTTAAATTAAAGCTTTCGAAAAAATTAACAAGTGTTTGTGTTTAAAATTTTCAACGGAGCAGTGGTGACTGGAAACAAACGATCCATTAGGGAGTACAATCATGTTATGCTGGACGACATCGTAGTCGTTCATTCGTTTTCGTGTTTAAAATATGCGCCTTGACGCAATGAATTTGAACAAGTATATTTCATAGGCTGGTGAAAGAAAAATTAGAATTTCGTCTTGGTTGAACAAGAGAATTCTTGTCCTCTAAGCAATTATTATACGACAGATTCGGAAGCTGTACGTCGAAGTAAATTCGCCATAAGCTGGATGGATCTTGATTTAAAGCTGAACGCGTCCATTGTTTCTCATCATGTGAATCCTGTAGAGGCCACGTCGCGTAACTTGTTAATTGCGATTTGAATTCTACAGATCTTTGCGAATCTCTTCATCACAGAACGCTTCTTTTTCTCGCTGTTCTTTCTTGAGATTCATATCTCCAACTGCAAAGCGATTCAACAAACGAAATTTCGTCCATCAAGAGGCATTGTTGCTCTCTGCCGTTGATATCTACCGTTAGGGCAAATTATGCAGTTTTTCGTTGTACACAAACGGTCATACAGGCGGTTCCCAGCTAGCTGGCGTCTTCGTAGCCTTATTTTCGCTAGAATTATTGCTATGGAGCCTGGTCTTCCCTCTATGCCTATGTCGAAAAGCTACAGTTTCGTTACCATTTGAAATGGCTATTTGGCGCATCAGTTTCGAGGATTCTTCCCTCTACTCTCTACCTGTGCACAAGCTGGCGACGGTTCGAAACATATTTCTTATAAGCGCCTTTTTAGTGTGTGAGGGATGAGAGGAGTGCTAATAAGCCACTATATTCTTACTGCTTGGCTTTCGACACCATTTTGTGATGTAGCCATTTTCGGATAGGTTGATTTGAACGTTTAGGAATGTAAGTCAATTTTTTTTCGGTTTCTCACGGGTGAGTTTTATGTACTCTGACTGTTCGTTCAATAACTCAAAACATTTGTCCATCTCCTCTTGTGTGGAGCAGATGACAAAACAGTCATCTATACACCTACAGTAGAGTAATGGCCCGAGATTGGCTACTGGTTCTTCCACTTTAGACATAAAAACAACGGCAAGGGTTGGTGCCAGTCCCTGTCCCATTGCCAACCCTCTAATTTGCGCGTAATATTTCATGGACCATCTGGTGTTCGAGCAGTTTAAATAGACCTTAAACAGACATATGGAGATGATGGAGATGTGGAAAAATCACGTCCCAAAGCGATAATTCTAGCGAAAACAAGGTTCAGTTCATCTTGCCCTTTATTTCAAAAGAAATAAGTATGGCCATAAAACGTTGCTTAATAAGTGCCGCTCTAGAGAACTCCATAAGAGTGATAGAAATGCCATCGGACACTCTAGGACGCCAGCTATTTGGCAACCGCCTATATGACCGTCTGTGTATAACGAAAAACTGCATAATTTTCCCTAACGGTAGAGACGATGATTGCATAAGTTCAGATACAGTCTGTCTGATCTCTTGTAAAGTGCGCATGGACGAATACGTTGGCGAGACGGGTAGACCGCTCTGCATCCGCATAAAAGAACACCTAGTCGGTAAATCTAAATTAAAACCAACCACTCCACTAGGCGCGCATAGGATGTGGCAACACAAGGGAGAAGATTTTGAAGTAGGAGTCACTATCCTCACACACGAATCGAAAACATCAGCACGTGAAACTCTTGAAGCGTTTTGGATTATATCCAAAATTTCAAAAATGAACAGCAAGGAGGAGTGTTTTGTCATCACGCGTGACCTGGCGCCATATCTCAGGCTAATCCAATGACCTGACACAGGCAACTCCTCGCCCATGTAGTACTCTGTGCGGCTGCTATCCACTAACTAACTTAGATACTTACAAGAAAGAAACGGTAGGTGTTTAAATGAAACTGTTTCTTGTGCGATTACTATTTTATTTGTTAAGTTTTATCTGCTAGGGTTATGAAAGTGTTTGGCTGAGTAGATTGCATTTGTTTGACCTATCCAGGCTCTGAAGAAGGCGAAACTGCCGAAACGTCAGCTATTGCATCCTAAGAAATTCTATAATAACAACCTCGTGTCTGCTTATTGAAGAAAAACATCGGATTATCAATCAATGCCGAGGTTGACAGGAAGTCGGTCTTGTGAAGAATAAAGTACTTGTTTTTAATAAAGCTCAGTTAGAAGAACTGCTACATTCGCGCTTTGTATATGGATCCACTTACTTACTTGGATGGCCCATCTTCACTGGTTGTGCGGGCTCCACCATAATTCTCATTTTTTCGGAGTTTTGCTGGTTCTGCCATTGTGATTCTCTGGAGTCCTGAGGTTAGCCTAGCCAAAGTCTCCCCAGGTCGTCTTCACCACAAGCAGTCGCCGCCGTTGTGGTTCAGAGGAAGATTTGCCACTATGCGACTAGTTTGATACTAGAACGGTGGTGGATCCTGGTATTGGTTTATTCTTGGCTGGGCTTCCTAATAGAAACGCCAGACTCCTTCTCAGCTTCAGAGACGCTGCTAGGTGGGGTGGGATTGAATCCTCCCGCTGCACATCGCAAGCCGACATCCAGGAACACCTGCCATCTGAGGCGGCAGGTCCTTGGTTGGTATTGATCCACTGTGAAAGTCAGTGTTTATTTCGTTCGCAAGATTGCTATTGTAACCAGTTAAGTGACAAATTACTGCTTTGTTAAGTTATTATGGCAGCACGAGGTTGTTATGAAGCTTTTATTCCAGTAACTTCACGGTTTCTTCATCTTCTACAAAACTAAATTAATCTGAATCAAATGAGCACAAATTGTTTCTTCTTTCGATTTTGGTTTTCGTGATGGCATACAATTGAGTCTTCTTAAGTGGAGCACCACTAGAATGAAGTTTCCTCAACCGCCGTTTCATACAGGTGGGTTCCTAATCTGATGTCATCCGATATGATGTGCGCTTTTCGGCAGCACAGCAACTCGCCCTGTAGCAGTCGGTATTATATTACCTAACTCGTAGCGCATCACCTATGATTGTATGATCTTCTATCCTTCGTCAACGTGTTTGTTGAATCAGCTGACTTCATAAGATGGATATCTATAGCTTGTTGGGTGGCAAAACGAAAACTTACCACCATAGATACTTTTTCCGCTCCCTTTGAAAGTCATAGGTGAACTAATTTATGGAGCAATAGTATATCCACGTTTCTGAAATGAGGTTGACCAAAGCCTTGTTTATTCTTATCTTGTTCTACGTTGTAATGGTATAATAGTTACTAAACATTCGAAAAGAACGAATTTGCTTCAACGAATGGTTCTTTTTAAATGAAAAAAAATTGCTGTCCTTAAAATTAGTCATTAGAACTATTTTGATAAACTCACAGTGACTTGTGTTCATGCATCAGTTAACATTTGGTGATGAGTTTAACCTTTCGGCTTTAACGATTTCGTGACGAAACTGATTTTCAACAACTATTGCTAATTTCTCGATCACTAGAGTATTTCGGAAATTTAGAACTTTCTAGTTGTACACAAAAGAACTTTTTCTATCGCACTAATTGCAGATTTGGTTTTTATACAAAGTACAGTAAAATTTAAATATGGTTTAAATTAAAGCTTTCGAAAAAATTAACAAGTGTTTGTGTTTAAAATTTTCAACGGAGCAGTGGTGACTGGAAACAAACGATCCATTAGGGAGTACAATCATGTTATGCTGGACGACATCGTAGTCGTTCATTCGTTTTCGTGTTTAAAATATGCGCCTTGACGCAATGAATTTGAACAAGTATATTTCATAGGCTGGTGAAAGAAAAATTAGAATTTCGTCTTGGTTGAACAAGAGAATTCTTGTCCTCTAAGCAATTATTATACGACAGATTCGGAAGCTGTACGTCGAAGTAAATTCGCCATAAGCTGGATGGATCTTGATTTAAAGCTGAACGCGTCCATTGTTTCTCATCATGTGAATCCTGTAGAGGCCACGTCGCGTAACTTGTTAAAGAAGCATGTTTAGATTCGTAATGAACTTTGTCAACTCTCATAATTGCGATTTGAATTCTACAGATCTTTGCGAATCTCTTCATCACAGAACGCTTCTTTTTCTCGCTGTTCTTTCTTGAGATTCATATCTCCAACTGCAAAGCGATTCAACAAACGAAATTTCGTCCATCAAGAGGCATTGTTGCTCTCTGCCGTTGATATTTGCGATGGTCGCGCTTGCATCAAAGTTAATAAAGTTCGAATTTGAAGCAATTTCAACACAGGATTCGTTTTTCGAAAGTTGTATACTCTTAATAGGTATGATAGAGTCTTTTCTGTGAGCCTGTGAACTTCTCACGTTTTCTCATTATCACAAGATTAGCATCGGCGAGTTTTAACATTATTTCATCCCCTTCTCCCTCGATAGTTTTCCGTTTCACTGGCTGCGATAAGTGCAGAATTCGTACCCTATTCTGTGGAAAAAACTGCGAAGTAGATCTGCGATTCGTTCCTCAGCAGTGTCATTATAAGTGAGCTGTTGGAAGTACAGTGGAGAGCTGGGAGAAAACCTATGGCAGGAATCGCTGCTGTATTGGATGAGTCCTACTCCTCTGGCAGCAAACTTCCCTACTATCCATCGTGTTTAGTGACGTGGTGCAGTGAAGGCTTGGGAAGGTCCTGCCATAGTTATCGAAGGATTCCCGGGATAATCAGGATTTCTAAGCATTGACCAATAAGAAGTCAAAACAACCAACCTGCAAGAATCGGCCGAACTGACACATGAATTCCGTTGCACTCACAGTTGAAAGATAAAACAATGTATGGGATAAACTTTTGTGGTCGTTGCCTTGGTTTTATTGGCAAACCTAACGAGTTTGCTATCAAATCATTATTGTGGGTAGCATATTAGAGGCATCACAATTCTCAAAGAGAGTTTAAATGATAACGAGTTGAGAGTCAGCTTTAAAGTTGTTTTCTGCAATCTTTAACCTTTTCGTGATTACTATTTTCTCACGAATTGTTATTATTGGGGAGAGGGCTTGTTAACACGTTTTGTTTGCGATTTGTTTGCGACTTTTGGGCTTACAGTCTTTTCTCCTCAAAACTAGGAGGGACTAGTGCTGTTATACAACTATATTCGATTTGTTCTTTCGCGAGCATGCGCCTTAATTTCACTATGTGCGCTGATGAACTCTGCGTATATTGATTTTATTGATATTGATTGATACATATTGATTTCGATGTACACACTTGCTAATTTCTTTCACTGCATTCAGTTTTCTTTTCTTACGCCTTTTGTAGTTAAGCGATAAATTAGAGTGTCCGTCACAGTTGAAAATTAGTCGTATTCGCGGGAGTCTTAAACATTACTGTAACCTCAAAGAAAGCCCGAAGCATAAACATTAGTCGTACTTAATGTCCACATTTGGCTGCTCTAGATTATTTGTACAATATTCAGACAGTCGAGAGTCATTTAAAGGAGGAAAATTTAGCATGAGATAGGCTGCTATTTAGGGCGCTTGTGGCGCAGTGGTTGGAGGCCCCACTGCGACACGCACGTGGGATCGATCTATGCGCCTATGGCCCACCAAGCTTTCCATCCCTCCGGGTCGGCAAATTGGTACCAGACTTGTCTGGGAGGATAGCAGCACTGGCTCGATACATCGGCAGGCCACCGTGAGTCATTGTAAAGGGCAGATATGCATTCAATTACCTCCAACGATACTTAATGAAGCCGAATGCATGGCGCGTCTGTCAGGGATTGATCAACGCCGAGAGCTTTATCCTTTTTATTTACGGTGCTATTTCACGAATGGCAATGAATTATTTTTCCCCACAGTTCATTTCTATAGTTCTTTAGAGATGTAGCAAATCGAACTGACTGTAGTGGAGCATCGCACAAATGACGTGATCTCAACCTGCAGTTTTGCCCTATGTCGAGTAGTTCTGGGCCCATTCAGCAATTAGAAATAGTCGTTTTCGTGATGAAGATTCTTCTTCAGTTGGAATTGGAATCTTATTAAACGGCGTATAGGAGAGGCACATTTTTTAAAAATGTAGCTCGTCTTCACGTCTGCCGTGCGGATCCCAGCATTTCTCACATTCGATTCGTCTTCTCGCATCCACTGTCCGCGAAGATCTTCCAACTTTCACGTCTGGCTTAGGTTGCTGCTTGAGGATCTTCATTTAATTTTGAATGCCGTAGAATGCCGGTCGAGCAATTCTCCCTGGAGTCCTGAGACAGCCGGGCTGGAGCGTTCCTAATTGGATTGCAGAAAGCGATTTTTTTCCCAGACAATCCGGTACCAATTTTCCGACCCCGGAGAGATGAGAGGCTTGGTTGGCCCGGTGCGGAGTCGAACTAGCGCCATGCTTGTGATGACAGGTACCATTACCATTGTGCTATCCGCTCCTTCCTGCCTAGAGAAGTTGCAGTAGAGCCATATTTTAAAAAAAACAGAAGTAGATTCTTGATAACCACTGAATTTGCTAGCAAAACCCCGTATTGACACACACTACTACAAATTTTTCGTAGAGCGCGACATGTAATGAAAAATTCCTACATAGAAGGTTTTGTTTGTTAATTATTAAGTGTAGAGAATAGCCTTTAACGACCCACAATGCCTATGTTGGACAATTTGTCGATCGAATACAAGGAGTATGGCAAATGAGGCTAAAAAGATTATGCATTGGTGTCCATGCGTAAAGTGTATCTCGGCTGAACAGTCAATGACTAATCTACAACCTTTCAGACGTCGAAAAAACGATTCTGTGCATCGAGTTTTGAGCTTCAAACAGAAAACCGTGGCTTGTATTTTATTGTGAGAATGAGTAGGAAAAACTATGAAAGAAGGCGATTCTGCCGAAACATCAGCTACGATTGTGTTGTATGTCTGCTATTGTGTGGAAGTAAACTTATGCTGTTTAACAACCTCGCGATTGCTGAGAAAGAAAACGACTAACAAACAGAGTTTTCAGATGGTGAAGCTGCACGCTAGTGCAATAACTGGATTCGAAAGTGTATCTGGTGATGAAGTACGTTCAACACTTCACACAGATCCAACCACCATTGGCAGAGGGTTTGTACAATTCGAGCTGGATGCGAGAAGAATTCCAGAGGTTTACGTTATTGCTCTGGCTTGTCTTACCAATTCTTCAATTATGATTTTTCTTTTCATACGTTCATTTCTCTGATGATTCTTTATAGGCACTTCGGCTACGTTCTGTTGATAACATGTATGCGGTATTGTACAATTATAATCTGGAAGGACTTCAACAAGACACCAATAACGTGACGTTTTTCGTAAAGCACATCATCAATTTTCATCTTTTTCTATGAAAATAGTTCTTCTACGAACACGATTTGAAACGCCTCGTTTGCCATAACGTGGTAGATGTGCAGCTGGTCACTAACAACTGGAGGTCTTACAAAGAACAGAACGATGAGTGTTTCAAAGACGATGTTTACTGCGTGAATGAAAAATTATACACTAAGCTTTATCTAGTGAGGTAGTGAGAGTTTTTAGCTGAGTATACTGTGTGTTAATTTGACCTTTCCATGCTTTGAAAAAAGCGAAACCGCGGAAATATGGGCTATTGTGAATGAACAAATACTGTAATAGCAAACTGATGTTTTCATCGAGAGAATAGTGGATCGATGACCTGTCTTTTGCTATTACATTTATAACAGCTGCGATGCACATACCTCAACAAGCCAGTAATTAGTGAACAAAAACAAATAATCTCCCTCACAGAGGCGTACCTTGCTGGCCAACCGAGAGGCTTTGTGGCGCCGTTCCCAGGTGGCGCGAAGTATGTTAATCGCGCACCAAAAGTGTCATTATCCCTCTATAAGACGCAGGTGGATGTAAGGAATAGACTCCTTCTTTATGCTAAGCCAATTTGACATATATCTTTGTGTTTACGAAGACATTCGTGAGCGCGTTAGTGTGTTCTCCTTTATGAGGGTTGTTCTGTACGAGTGAATTCAGAAAAGCCTGCAATCAAGGAACAGGGAAATATATGGGAAGCAGTTAGGAGTCGCCTCCAACAAATAAGCTCTATGCCCACTCTGGGAGAGACTGGCAAGCTACCCGTGAGTGTACCCAACTCCCATGTTCAGGGCCCAGTATGCTATACGTGGGTATCAAGAAGCCAAACAGTAAAATAGATAGGGACATCAAGAGAGCCCACGATACCGCGGTTTAGGTAGGACCAGTATGGAGGGGCTGCTAAAATGTTAGGGCTACTGTAGGCTGCCTAAATCGTGGAGGACTGAGGTGGCGATCTCTATCTACAATGAACGCTTACTTGCATCTTCGATTGAGGACTTGCTTATGCAGACAAGAATTATAAGGTACAACGTCCAGGCCGAGTCGAGACGACGCCACCTATTCAACGTCTTCTGTGACGTCGGAAAAGAACTGTTCCTCGGGATATGCGAGAGTAGAGGAGTCGGCGGCTCCGGCATTCTCGTCAACACGAGTTTGTCCATGAGCTTTGTTTTATCCGAACAACTAACAGCTCGAATCGGCCGTTTGCTGTGGAAGAGATTTGGATCAATGCCTCCCGGCTCTGACAGTTCTCGTCGTCTACGCACCTTCGACAAGCTGCGAACAAGGCGAAATCTAAACGTTCTATATGTGGACTTGGAAAAGTTCTACAGAGAAGACCACACATTTTTCAATGTCGTTTTTTGGGGATTTTAGTGCTAAGATTTTATGCAGAAGAACGCTGTGTCGTGAATGATGGATTGCATTGGAACGATCAAAGTGGGCGGCTTTCTGAATTTATCATGACGACCAAAATCATTTCAGATCACTCAGATTTCCAGAACATCCTTTGTTAGTGCTGGACATGGAAGTCTCCCAGTGGACAGTAGCATAGCGAAGTAGACCACGCCATAGTAACCTGAAGCTCTTGCCTAGCCACTATCGCTGTTGTTTTAAAAATTCAAAACGGGATAAGACTGTGGCATCCTTTGCGCGATGTTCCACTTTTCTTAAAGAGAGGGAAAGACACGAAGTTTAAAAACAAATTCTCAAGTCCACCATAAACCGGTATTTATTTAGTTCTTTAATCGTGGTCGGCTCGTGAGAAGATGCTGTTGTTGACAACGTCGATGAGGAACTTGGCTTATTCGATATCTGCACTTTAGTGCTCTGAGAGCTGTGTGTTTGAAAACCAGACGACGACGACCGTCTGCCTCCAAAAACACTTGGGCTGACACGCCAACTTTGAGTCGCACAAGCCGCACACGACTGCCCATTGACGTTCGAGCTTGAAAAAAATGTGCCCATACGGAGCA
Organism: Angiostrongylus cantonensis; assembly: GCA_009735665.1. Lineage (NCBI taxonomy): Eukaryota > Metazoa > Nematoda > Chromadorea > Rhabditida > Metastrongylidae > Angiostrongylus > Angiostrongylus cantonensis. The sequence continues at coordinate 238,702 of MQTX01000140.1, read as the reverse complement.
GTTACAGCTTCTAAATGGACAGTATCTCCCTACTACTAAATGGACATACTGCTCAGTGCAGAAAGATTTTTCGTAAACTATGTGAATATCCTCCTATCCTTCCCCCTCCCTAAAAAAAAAGTGGTTAGACGAGACGATACAAACTCGCTATTATTATTTAGGACCACCCTTAAGACCTTATGCGAAGAGTGGAAGATAAAATGGGACGAAATGGTAGTGAAAACCGTTGGTCGGAAATTATACTATATTCGCTTAGTAATGACATCGTTTCATAACACTAAGTCTTACCCACCCACGGATCTTCCTCATATGAGAGATCTCGGGCCGGTTAGTCGCGAGGCTACGTGGCGCATCTAACAATCTACATCCGACCTGGATGGCTGGGCGACAAACATCACAGATCTGCACCATCCCCATCGACTGCCAGTACTGACAATTAAGAAGCATCTAAAGCGCACCCATAGAGAACACAGTAGAAAACAACTCAACTGACGGAAAGAAAATTTAAAAGATTATAACGCCATGAACATTGTGTCGGTGCTCACACTAGTCACAGAGATGGATGAACCGCCCAAGTGTCCACTTGTCACATTCCACCTGTCGTACACTTGATCACCGATTGATGCGAGCGGACATTTTCGTAAAGTACTCTGACCACTGAGATTCCGAGGAATCCAGCTTTTCTTCACTACTTCCTCGATGCTCTTTAAAGCTCCCCAAGCCGCTCGTTTCTTTCTGCTCAGCTCTGGAGCTAAGTCATTCATCTTATTGATTTCGCAACCTAGACAGACATAACTGGAGCGTTCAGAGATATTCGTTCCGTTGAGCGTCAATGGGACAAACGAAACCAATCCGTTCTTCATGAACATCGTTTTCGTGAGAATTAGTCGAAGACCAATCTTTCCACACGCTTTATCACAGACCGCAAGCACACGTTCCGCTTGGCTAATGTTTGGTGTTATGAGAACGAAGTCATCATCAAAGCAAAGATGATGAATCTGCCGACCATCGATTTTCACTCCCATGTTATCCCATTCCAATGTTCGCATGACGTTCTGGAGGCTGGCCGTAAATAATTTTGGCAAGATTGTATCGCCTTGCCTAACTCCACTTTTGACGTCAACGTGATGTTTCTGCTGCGCCGATTTGGCACATACTTTCTGTATTTGCTAGGCGTATTCATGCATGCGTGTGTGGGTGCGTTCTCGCTTTATGCGGATTGTATAATGGCTTGTCAAGTTATCGTTGCAAAGAGTTGTTTTTCGCGGTTAAACTCAACATTCAATGAAACGTTGACAACTCTTTAACTGAGAAAATGTTCAAATTTGTCACACAAAAACTTTAGGACATCTAACAATCTACATCCGACCTGGATGGCTGGGCGACAAACATCACAGATCTGCACCATCCCCATCGACTGCCAGTACTGACAATTAAGAAGCATCTAAAGCGCACCCATAGAGAACACAGTAGAAAACAACTCAACTGACGGAAAGAAAATTTAAAAGATTATAACGCCATGAACATTGTGTCGGTGCTCACACTAGTCACAGAGATGGATGAACCGCCCAAGTGTCCACTTGTCACATTCCACCTGTCGTACACTTGATCACCGATTGATGCGAGCGGACATTTTCGTAAAGTACTCTGACCACTGAGATTCCGAGGAATCCAGCTTTTCTTCACTACTTCCTCGATGCTCTTTAAAGCTCCCCAAGCCGCTCGTTTCTTTCTGCTCAGCTCTGGAGCTAAGTCATTCATCTTATTGATTTCGCAACCTAGACAGACATAACTGGAGCGTTCAGAGATATTCGTTCCGTTGAGCGTCAATGGGACAAACGAAACCAATCCGTTCTTCATGAACATCGTTTTCGTGAGAATTAGTCGAAGACCAATCTTTCCACACGCTTTATCACAGACCGCAAGCACACGTTCCGCTTGGCTAATGTTTGGTGTTATGAGAACGAAGTCATCATCAAAGCAAAGATGATGAATCTGCCGACCATCGATTTTCACTCCCATGTTATCCCATTCCAATGTTCGCATGACGTTCTGGAGGCTGGCCGTAAATAATTTTGGCAAGATTGTATCGCCTTGCCTAACTCCACTTTTGACGTCAACGTGAATAGCGTTGTAGAATGGTGAAATTTTGGTTGTGAAATTTTTGTACAGCTAACGAAGAATCTTTATGTACTAAGTAGGGACTTCATGACTATCAAGGGCTTCCATGATTGCTTCTATCTCAGCTAAATCAAAGGCCTTTTGTAAGTCGAGGAAAGTGAGACAGAGCAGTATTTTGTACTTTCACGATACTTCAGTGAGCCTCGTTATCGTGAGAATATGATCCATCGTACAAATCCTTTCCGAAACTCTGCTTGCTCACATGGCTGTCCTTCGTCCAGTGTTCTGTGAAACCTGTTTAAGACAACTCGAGTGAAAAGTTTGTAGACGACAAACAACAAGCAGGCTGGGCGATAGTTGTCAATATCATGTAGGTCGCCCTTCTTGGACAAACAAAATAATTTTGCTGGTCTTCCACTGAGTAGAGACCTTGTATTGAGAGAGGTAACGTGTGAAGAGCCGAGCCAGTGTGTTTACGAGGGTTGGCGGAAGGCTCTTCAGATGTCCTGATCTTATCCTGTCCGGACCTGGTGCTGTTCGATTTTTCACCGACGAAATGGCATGTCGGATTTCGGAAGGGAGAACCGGTCGTACAGCATATCCATCCTTTTTTGTCTCATATGATTTGAGGTGGACGTAGCTATCGATGAGATCTGAGTAGTATTCGTGAATGACTTTCTCCGTTGCCTTTCTGGAAGCTGTTGTTGCTCCGTCTGAGCGTCTGGGTGCAATCATATTGTAATTGGTGAAGCTTCGGCGGGCTTTGCGAATACTTTTCCCAGCCTCTGCAGCGTTGACCATTACTGTTGCTCTTCTCTCTTTGAGATCTTCTTTTATCGCCTATCTGCATTGTTTCGCAAGTTCGGACGTTAGTTCACGGTTGCCTGCAGCTCGTGCGATTCCACGCTGGCGTATTAGCTGGAGAGTTTCTGGAGAGTGACGTCCCGTCTATGTGCAACAACAAAATGCGTAATGCGCCCCTTCGGCAGGGACGGTGACTGCATGAGTTCAGGCTGCCGACCATCGATTTTCACTCCCATGTTATCCCATTCCAATGTTCGCATGACGTTCTGGAGGCTGGCCGTAAATAATTTTGGCAAGATTGTATCGCCTTGCCTAACTCCACTTTTGACGTCAACGTGAATAGCGTTGTAGAATGGTGAAATTTTGGTTGTGAAATTTTTGTACAGCTAACGAAGAATCTTTATGTACTAAGTAGGGACTTCATGACTATCAAGGGCTTCCATGATTGCTTCTATCTCAGCTAAATCAAAGGCCTTTTGTAAGTCGAGGAAAGTGAGACAGAGCAGTATTTTGTACTTTCACGATACTTCAGTGAGCCTCGTTATCGTGAGAATATGATCCATCGTACAAATCCTTTCCGAAACTCTGCTTGCTCACATGGCTGTCCTTCGTCCAGTGTTCTGTGAAACCTGTTTAAGACAACTCGAGTGAAAAGTTTGTAGACGACAAACAACAAGCAGGCTGGGCGATAGTTGCCAATATCATGTAGGTCGCCCTTCTTGGACAAACAAAATAATTTTGCTGGTCTTCCACTGAGTAGAGACCTTGTATTGAGAGAGGTAACGTGTGAAGAGCCGAGCCAGTGTGTTTACGAGGGTTGGCGGAAGGCTCTTCAGATGTCCTGATCTTATCCTGTCCGGACCTGGTGCTGTTCGATTTTTCACCGACGAAATGGCATGTCGGATTTCGGAAGGGAGAACCGGTCGTACAGCATATCCATCCTTTTTTGTCTCATATGATTTGAGGTGGACGTAGCTATCGATGAGATCTGAGTAGTATTCGTGAATGACTTTCTCCGTTGCCTTTCTGGAAGCTGTTGTTGCTCCGTCTGAGCGTCTGGGTGCAATCATATTGTAATTGGTGAAGAACTGGACGTACAGCATATCCATCCTTTTTTGTTTCATATGATTTGAGGTGGACGTAGCTATCAATGAGATCTGGATAGTATTCGTGGATGACTTTCTCCATTGCCTTTCTGGAAGCTGTTGTTGCTCCGTCTGAACGTCGCGGTGCAATCATATTGGTCTTGTAATTGGCGAAGCTTCGGCGGGCTTTGCGAATACTTTTCCCAGCCTCTGCAGCGTCGACCATTACTGTTGCTCTTCTCTCTTTAAGATCTTCTTTTATCGCCTATCTGCATTGTTTCGCAAGTTCGGACGTTAGTTCACGGTTGCCTGCAGCTCGTGCGATTCCACGCTGGCGTATTAGCTGGAGAGTTTCTGGAGAGTGACGTCCCGTCTATGTGCAACAACAAAATGCGTAATGCGCCCCTCCGGCAGGGACGGTGACTGCATGAGTTCAGGTGCGATATACCTAATCTCTTGTGGTACTTGCGGAGACGAATATATTGGCGAAACGGACAGACCTTTATGTATCTGCATAAAAGAACACCTAGATGGCAAACGAAAATCAAGACAGGGCACGCCACTAGGCTCGCATAGGATACAAAAGCATAACGGAGACGATTTTAATATAAAAGTCGCTATCCTCGCAAGGGATATACTAAAACACCAACGCGCAAACTCCTGGAGGCTTTTTGGATAAATGCCAAAAATCTTACAATGAATAGCAGGGAGAAATATCTCGAGATCACGCGTGATCTTGCCCCTTAGATTCGCATCGATCGTTGACGGGGATCGTGAAAACGAAGTACTAAAATCACTACAAACTGGGACTTATTCAACTCATTAGTCAGCTGCTGGTAAGATACCGTTGCCGATATTACTGACGAGGCATACGATCGGCTTATTCAACATCTTCACGATAGCGCTATGAAAGCTGAGAGCTCGAAGGTCACCAAGAGACGTCTGTCTCAAGAAACTCTCGAGCTAATAAGCCAACCATGAGTTCAGGTGCGATATACCTAATCTCTTGTGGTACTTGCGGAGACGAATATATTGGCGAAACGGACAGACCTTTATGTATCTGCATAAAAGAACACCTAGATGGCAAACGAAGAGCAAGACAGGGCACGCCACTAGGCTCGCATAGGATACAAAAGCTTAACGGAGACGATTTTAATATAAAAGTCGCTATCCTCGCAAGGGATATACTAAAACACCAACGCGCAAACTCCTGGAGGCTTTTTGGATAAATGCCAAAAATCCTACAATGAATAGCGGGGAGAAATATCCCGAGATCACGCGTGATCTCGCCCCTTAGATTCGCACCATCGTTTACGAAAGCATTCGCAAAGTCCACCGAAGCTTCGCCAATTACAAGACCAAGGTGACTGCACTACGACACTCAGAGGGAACAGTTACAGCGTCCAGAAAGGCAATAGGGAAAATTATTTACGAATACTACTAAAATCTCTTCGATAACCACGTCCACCTTCCGTCATATGAAGTAAAGTAGGATGGATATGTTGTGCAACCGGTTCCCACTTTCGAAATCTGAAATGGCTTTCGACGGTGAAAAATGGAACGGCACCAGGTCCGGACAGAATAAGATCAAAACATCTGAAGAACCTTCTGCCAGTGCGCGTAAGCACACTGGCTCGGCTCTTCTCACGTTACTTGTCCGAATGCATGAACCCATTTGAAGACCAGCAAGACCGTGTTGTTGTTCAAGAAGTGGGACCTACACGATATGGGCAACTATCGCCCAATCTGCTTGCTGTCTGTCGTCTACAAACTTTTCACTAGATTTATCCTAAACAGGATAGACAGAACACTGGACAAAGGACAGCCATGCGATCAAGCAGGGTTTCGAAAAGGATTTAGTACGATGGACCACATTCACACGTTAACAAGGCTCCTTGAAGTATTGCGAGAGTACAATAGACCGCTCTGTCTCACTTTCATCGACTTAGAGAAGGTCTTTGACTCAATTGACATAGAAGCAGTCATGGAAGCCCTTGGTAGTCAAGGAGTCCCTACTCAGTACATAAAGATTCTTCGTGAGCTATACAAAAATTTCACAACCAAAATTTCACCATTCTACAGCGATATTAACGTTGACGTCAAAAGAGGAGTTAGGCAAGGCGATATAATCTCGCCAAAATTATTTACAGCCACCCTCCAAAACATCATGTGAACGTTGGAATGGTATAATATGGGAGTGAAAATCGATGGTCGGCAGATACATCACCTTCGCTTTGCTGATGATATCGTTCTTATAACACCAGACATTAGCCAAGCGGAACGAATGCTTACCGACTTTGATAAACCGCGTGGAATGATTGTTTTGCCCCTTAGATTCGCATCGATCGTTGACGGGGATCGTGAAAACGAAGTACTAAAATCACTACAAACTGGGACTTATTCAACTCATTAGTCAGCTGCTGGTAAGATACCGTTGCCGATATTACTGACGAGGCATACGATCGGCTTATTCAACATCTTCACGATAGCGCTATGAAAGCTGAGAGCTCGAAGGTCATCAAGAGACCTCTGTCTCAAGAAACTCTCGAGCTAATAAGCCAGTGTTGAATCGCATGAACTGCAGGCAACCGTGAACTAAACCCCATCTTCCGAAACAGACAAGCGATAAAAGAAGCGAGAGTACAATAGACCGCTCTGTCTCACTTTCATCGACTTAGAGAAGGTCTTTGACTCAATTGACATAGAAGCAGTCATGGAAGCCCTTGGTAGTCAAGGAGTCCCTACTCAGTACATAAAGATTCTTCGTGAGCTATACAAAAATTTCACAACCAAAATTTCACCATTCTACAGCGATATTAACGTTGACGTCAAAAGAGGAGTTAGGCAAGGCGATATAATCTCGCCAAAATTATTTACAGCCACCCTCCAAAACATCATGTGAACGTTGGAATGGTATAATATGGGAGTGAAAATCGATGGTCGGCAGATACATCACCTTCGCTTTGCTGATGATATCGTTCTTATAACACCAGACATTAGCCAAGCGGAACGAATGCTTACCGACTTTGATAAACCGCGTGGAATGATTGGTCTTCTGCTAAATCTCACAAAAACGATGTTCATAAGGGACGGACTTGTTTCACTTGCTCCATTGACGCTCAATGGAACGAATATTTCCGAATGTTCCAGTTATGTCCATCTAGGTCGGGAAATCACTATGATGAACGACTTAACTCTAGAACTGAGCAGAAGGAAACGAGCGGCTTGGCTAGCTTTCAAGAGCATCGAGGATGTTGTGAAGAGAACAATGAACACCCGACTCCGTGCCTACCTTTTCGATTCAGCGGTTCTTCCTGCCCTAACGTATGCGTCAGAAGCTTGGTCGCTACGTAAGCAGGATGAAAGATCACTCCGCGTTATCGAACGCGCAGTCGAAAGGACGATGCAAGGAGTATCCCGTTTCACACAAGTTAGGGATGGGATCCGAATCTCCGACCTACATCTACGATCGAAAATCAAAGACGGCGTTCTATACGCCAAACAGTCGAAGATAAGGTGGGCCGGACACGTAATGCGTATGAATGATAACCGATGGACAAAGCTGTTAGCGACTGGATTCCTCGGGATGTCAAACGTACTGCAGGATGACCACCGACCCGATGGTCAGAGTTCTTAACAAAAAGCCTAGAAGAGAGATATGATGCTTGACGAGTCCCTAAAGCGAGGAGAACCCACTGGGCTACTTTTGCACGCGATAGGGAACAATGGAGGAATTACTGGCGACCGCTCGAGTCACTCGACGTTCAACCGGACTACAGGTGATACAGGTGAAGGACGTTCTAATTAGCAAAACGAAGATAATGTAACTTCCGACAACCGATTTTCACTTCCAAATCATCCCATTCCAATGTTCGCATGACGTTCTGCAGGTTGGCGGTAAACATTCCGTGCCCACCTTTTCGACTCAACGGTTCTTCCTGCCGTAACGTATGCGTCAGAAACCTGGTCGCTACGTAAGCAGGATGAGAGATCACTCAGCGTTATCGAACACGCTGTCGAAAGGACGTTGCTAGGAGTATCCCGTTTCACACAAGTAAGCGATGGGATCCGAAGCTCCGACCTACGTCAACGATCGAAAATCAAAGATGCCTCCAAATGGTCGATGTTAAGGTGGGCCGGACTCGTAATACGTATGAATGATAATTGATGGACAAGGGCTGTTAGTGGCTGGATTCTCGGGATGTCAAACCTACTGCAGGAAGACCACCGTCCCGATGGTCAGAGTTCTTCACGAAAAGCGTGGAAAAAAGATATGATGCTCGACGAGTCTGTGAAGCGAGCAGAACCCACTGGGCTACTCTTGCACGCGACAGGGAAAAATGGAGAATTTACCGGCTCCCGCTCGAGTCACTCGACGATCTACGGGACTACAGGTGACACAGGTGAAATCTTACCCAGGCAGAACGAATGCCTGCTGACTTTGATAACGCTTGTACAAACATCGGTATCTGACTAAATCTCCGAATGCCGTGTTTGTGATGAACGAATTGGTTACCCATTCCCTGTACAGCGGTAAATGGAAATGAATATCTCCGAATGCTCCCGCTACGCTTGTCTAGGTCGGGAAGTCAGCATGATGAACGAATGAACTCAAGAGTTGATCAGGGGGAAGTGAGCAGCTTTGGAATCCTTCAAGAGCATCGAGGATGTAGTCAAGAGGACAAAGAACACCCGATTCCGTGCCCACCTTTTCTACTCGACGGTACTTCCTGCCTTAACGTGTGCGTCAGAAACCTGGTAGTCGCTAAATAAGCAGGATGGAGGATCACTCAGTGTAATTGAACGCGCAGTCGAAAGAATGATACTACTAATATCGCATATCGTGTATGTGAGCGAAGGAGTACGGAATTCCGACCTTTATCAAGAATTAAAATTCATAGACGCCGTACGTCAACCAAATTGTCGAAGATAAAGTGGGCCGGACACATAATGCGATGAACAACCAATGGACAGGAGCCGCGAGCGATTGGATCCATCTGGATTCATCTGGTTGTCAAACGCACTGCAGTAATGCTCTCGACCCGATGTTCAGAGTTCTTAACGGAAATATTAGCAGAAGGATATGATGCCCAACGAAACTCTACGGCGAACAGATCCCAGTGGGCTATTCTTGCACGCAGCAGGGTGAAATGGAACGTTTACTGGCGTCGTCACGAGTCATTCGACGATCTATGAGATGGAAAGTGATACAGGCGGAAAAAATAATAGCGATAGTGACAAATTTGAATGCATATCCTATGTTATTTCTAAAGTGCGAGTTAGTAATTCCTTTGGTTTGATATTCATTTGCTTATGTCTTTTTGTTAATCAAAATATTCGAAGTATCTTGAATTTTTTGTAACGATCCATCGTTGAAAGTAGTGAAAAATCAAAATTCCTTACTTTTTTTACTTTGTATTGAAAGGTGGTATGTTCTCATCTAGTGAAACGTCTCCTTCATAACTGGCAAAATTTTTTTCTTCCTGTGAAATAATGTTTGAAGTATTTCTTCACAAGTGAAACTTCGCTGGAAAAATAGGGTAATAGTTACTTATATGGTTAGTTCGGGCATCGATGGCTCGCAACTGACTGCCTCGTAAACTTCAAGAGACAGTATTCTTCAGAAATACTTACGGAATCACTGTAGTCATCTAGTGCTTTATTATTACGAACAGTAGGATTTTTAAAAATTCTGGCTTCGTAATACTTCGTTATGCCGTTCTCTTTTTTAAGAGTAAAGAAGCTTCAACCCGTATTTGGTCATTACAGGATGCTCTGGATAGAATCAAGCACGAAATCTCACGGATAAATTGGAAAGCAGCAGTAGAGTGTTGGGAAATCGCGCACGAGAAACAACTCCCCGGAGGAATTGAAAGCGTCAAGATTAGTTCCCATTTACTTTAGTAGTTTATAAGTTACCTTTGCAGCCGATGAGCATGAATAATTCTTAACAACGGGGTTTTACTTGTTGTTCGAACATTAAGTGGAATTCGTTGTTTCGTGATGGTAATGGTGATATGCAGTTGATAATGTCATTTTAGGAACTAATGCGAGAATTTGTCCGAAATGGAGCCATTCGCATCAGCCAACAGAATTCGTTCAGGTTTAGGTAAGACATTTACTTTCTTGTTGTGTTTTTAACGTATTGTTAACCATTCGTAGGTCTTTTTACGAAGCACATCATGTAAAGGATCTCAAAGTGGCCATGCGCGCTATATTTTCAACAGTTGCGGGAAGAGAGTAAAATATGGAACGAATCAAATGTCCTTTTCTATTATCAAATGGCTCCAAAACCTTAGCAACCGTAAAAATTTGTGTGACAACCTCAATTAAGCTCAGTAACACAGCAAAGGTGATACCAAATAGTGATATCAAGATCTTTATCATAGTTTGAAATACCCTGCCGGTGATTTGTTGCTCGTTCCAGTGACACGAGGTTGAGAGGATGAGGTTGCTGGCGTTAATCAGTTCCCGAGGGAGCTGTTCATTCTAAGGTTCTTGGTATTTATCCAAAAATCCTTAAGAGGTTTGCGTGGTGGTATTTTGTCATCTCATGCGAAGATAAAGACCTTCATACCATAAAGGTCTTCATCATTCGTTTGTATTCTATGAGTTTCTGGTGCCCTCTTTCACCTTGTAGAATGATGTATGCGAACAGATCCCAGTGGGCTATTCTTGCACGCAGCAGGGTGAAATGGAACGTTTACTGGCGTCGTCACGAGTCATTCGACGATCTATGAGATGGAAAGTGATACAGGCGGAAAAAATAATAGCGATAGTGACAAATTTGAATGCATATCCTATGTTATTTCTAAAGTGCGAGTTAGTAATTCCTTTGGTTTGATATTCATTTGCTTATGTCTTTTTGTTAATCAAAATATTCGAAGTATCTTGAATTTTTTGTAACGATCCATCGTTGAAAGTAGTGAAAAATCAAAATTCCTTACTTTTTTTACTTTGTATTGAAAGGTGGTATGTTCTCATCTAGTGAAACGTCTCCTTCATAACTGGCAAAATTTTTTTCTTCCTGTGAAATAATGTTTGAAGTATTTCTTCACAAGTGAAACTTCGCTGGAAAAATAGGGTAATAGTTACTTATATGGTTAGTTCGGGCATCGATGGCTCGCAACTGACTGCCTCGTAAACTTCAAGAGACAGTATTCTTCAGAAATACTTACGGAATCACTGTAGTCATCTAGTGCTTTATTATTACGAACAGTAGGATTTTTAAAAATTCTGGCTTCGTAATACTTCGTTATGCCGTTCTCTTTTTTAAGAGTAAAGAAGCTTCAACCCGTATTTGGTCATTACAGGATGCTCTGGATAGAATCAAGCACGAAATCTCACGGATAAATTGGAAAGCAGCAGTAGAGTGTTGGGAAATCGCGCACGAGAAACAACTCCCCGGAGGAATTGAAAGCGTCAAGATTAGTTCCCATTTACTTTAGTAGTTTATAAGTTACCTTTGCAGCCGATGAGCATGAATAATTCTTAACAACGGGGTTTTACTTGTTGTTCGAACATTAAGTGGAATTCGTTGTTTCGTGATGGTAATGGTGATATGCAGTTGATAATGTCATTTTAGGAACTAATGCGAGAATTTGTCCGAAATGGAGCCATTCGCATCAGCCAACAGAATTCGTTCAGGTTTAGGTAAGACATTTACTTTCTTGTTGTGTTTTTAACGTATTGTTAACCATTCGTAGGTCTTTTTACGAAGCACATCATGTAAAGGATCTCAAAGTGGCCATGCGCGCTATATTTTCAACAGTTGCGGGAAGAGAGTAAAATATGGAACGAATCAAATGTCCTTTTCTATTATCAAATGGCTCCAAAACCTTAGCAACCGTAAAAATTTGTGTGACAACCTCAATTAAGCTCAGTAACACAGCAAAGGTGATACCAAATAGTGATATCAAGATCTTTATCATAGTTTGAAATACCCTGCCGGTGATTTGTTGCTCGTTCCAGTGACACGAGGTTGAGAGGATGAGGTTGCTGGCGTTAATCAGTTCCCGAGGGAGCTGTTCATTCTAAGGTTCTTGGTATTTATCCAAAAATCCTTAAGAGGTTTGCGTGGTGGTATTTTGTCATCTCATGCGAAGATAAAGACCTTCATACCATAAAGGTCTTCATCATTCGTTTGTATTCTATGAGTTTCTGGTGCCCTCTTTCACCTTGTAGAATGATGTATTGGTAAACTAAGATCATCAACTAATACCACCTTATGTGTTTTAATAAGTACGAGACGGAACATGTTGGTCTGTCTATCTTATAGAGCGAAATAACGATGATTTTAAGACTGCTGCCTTTGCCACTTTGACGCAATGACTGTTCAGTTTTCAGTATTGAAATTTGTATTCCGTTTCAGATGATGGGCGATAAATGGTAACATCATTTCACTTAGATATTCCTCAGTTATCTTAACATCGAGCCGGCGAGGAATAACTGGGAACTCCCCCTCCCTTTATCACTTCTCCAATCCGTCGCATGCCAAAGGTTTATGCGGCTGTGAGGTTAGAGCCATAGTTTCTATCGCAGTAGTGATTAAGGGTTTTGAGAATATCGTCCGAAGACATGCGGAATTTTTATCGATTTCAACGTTAGGGTCCTGCTGCCTAAAGAGCGCTCTGGGAAAAGCAGACGATGTTAATCTCGACACCTCTTGATTTTCATTTTTGCTCGATATTTCCTTTTTGGCCTGATAGCGTAGTCGATCTTGAAGCTCATTCAAACTTCATGCGATCCTACGCACTGTGTAATACTAGGGTAGCACTAATGCAAAAATAACCCTGCAACAGAAGTTCGAGAATCTTTTGAGTAATTCGCGTATCTCAGCTTCAAGAAACGAAGAACCAATTATTTATGTTTTACGTCTTCGACTGTTTGGCGTACAGAAGGGCAAACGCTTATGATGTGAGTCAAAATAGGCTTGATAATGCACCGAGAAAATCTAGGGTCACCGTACTTGAGGAGATGACCTCACCTGAGAGCGCGCGATCATTATTAGAGTTGGGCCCAAACTTTGCACCATTACAACCCATTTCTAAAGCAACGGTGCATTGGATTGCATGCATCCTCTATGAGCTTCAAGATCGACTACGCTATTAGATTAAACGAAGAACACCAAATAGAGATGGAGATCGGGGGGCGGGAGATTAACACCGTTTCCTTTTCCTAGAGCCTTCTGTAGGCAGCAGGACTCAAACGTGGAAACTGATGCAAAATTCCGCATGTTTTCCGACGATGTTCTCAAAACCCTTAATCACTATCGCAGCAGAAAGCATATCTCTAACCTCTCAGCCGTACAAAAGTATGGTATGCGAGAAATTAGAGAATTAATAAATTCAAAGACCATTAGGTGATCGTGTGATTGCGGTTCAGATTTTCGTCTTTCAGCAGGTGATATTGAAGCGTTTGACATAGTAAATTGTTTATCAATATACCTTTCCAAACTCTGAAGATGGCGATACTGCCGAAACGTCAGCTTTAACGGGATAAAGAATAGAGTAACATCTCGTGTTTGCTCAACAAGAATATCGAGAATTATTTGATCAATGCCAAGGTTAATAGAAGGTCGGTCGTGGGAATTACATTTAGATATGTATTTTTTCCTTGATGAGCTTACACGAGGTTGATAATAATATTTATTATCGGCTAACGTTTCGACGTCTTCGTCTTCATCAGAGCCGATGATCCGAGTCGATGGTCCACGCTTGTTATTCATCTCGATGTGGCGGCTTCGCCTTCGTGTCGAGTCAGGTCTTCTTCAGCGGTCCATATCCTCGAATGAGGCACACTCCTCATTCAGTGATGCCCTTTTATATACGATGCTGATGGTGAATATAATGATAATGTCCGTAGCTAGCGCGAGGCGTATCAATACTTCGAAACCGACTTTCCTTGAACCTCGGTGTGCTTAATCAATATGTATTCGTTCTTTGATGAGCATCGTGTATAAAAGGACATCACTGAATGACTGTCCCTCATTCGAGGAGATGGACCGCTGAGGAAGACCTGACCCGACAAGAAGGCGAAGCCGCCACATCGAGACGAATAACAAGCGTGGACCATCGACTCGGATCATCGGCTCTGATGAAGACGAAAACGTCGAAACGTTAGTCGATAATAAACATTATTATCAACCTCGTGTAAGCTCATCAAGGAAAAAATACATATTGATTAAGCACACCGAGGTTCAAGGAAAGTCGGTTTCGAAGCATTAATACATTTAGATAGTTGCGCTTACAACTACGTAGAATGTATTCTGCACGTTGGCTCATTTGTTTGTTTATCCTGAAGAGGATAATGATGTTGGAGATGGTTCAGAATTGCCTCTAACAAATAATCTGGCCGATTGCTCTCGGAGAGCTCTACATCGTCAAGACAGCGAAGATAAAAAGCCTCATGCGGAAAGTGTTCTGCTTTTTTCCTCTCTGGAATAAGCAGAGCATAATGGGAAGTTATGGACTAACAAAAGAAACTGGCTTCGTTTGAACACTGACAGATTGATTGAGGAATAACCCAATCAGATTACTATCAGTGAAATTGGTTCTGAGTTCTAATCAGGAAGCTTAAGCGAATGGGGGATATTACCAATACGTACTATTGTCATTCATATTCATGCAGTTTTCATTTTTTTTTGCAGTTACTCGGCACAAGTATTTGTGTATTTTTCAATTTTGCGAGCTCAAAGTGAATATCGTTTAAGGGTAACATGTAACAGAGCGGGCGAGAAGAGTCAACACAATTTCTCTTCAATGGATGCTGCAAAAGCGCTTGGAGGGCAGATTAATAACGTTTTCGGTTGGCGTGCTGATATGAAGAACTTCGACATGGAGCTGTTGCTGAACATACGATATGACTGTGTTAGTTTACTGCTTCTTTACCTATATTTACGGTTGCATTAGTGTGAATGCTCGGTGGTATTCGGAACGACTTCAAAAATCTGTGGTTATTTATGTCTATTGATCTTCAACGGTGTGAATTCGAATTGGGAAGAACGGAACTGTGGGTGACTCTGGTGTGGTTTAACGTCTAGCGTTTCACACTTTTACCTTCTGTTTGGTTGGTAGTTAGGAAATTGAGGTTTTTGTTATAAAAGATTGTTGCCAATGCTGGTCTTAATATCTGTTGAACCTTCGCATTCTCGTTGAGTAAACGCGAGGTGTTATTTTTATTCTTTAATCACGAATAAGCTGACGTTTCGGCTGACTTCGTCTTCTTCAGAGCATGGAAAGGTCAAGTTGACAGCAATCTATTTCGCTATACACCTCTATAACCAAACAGAGAAAACACTAAACCAGGATTTCAATCACATAGAACACATCTTGACGCACTCCTCGCTTTTTATGAGGCTTCCAGTGAGTATTAGAGAAAACACTAAGTCTGGATTGCAATTACATAGAACACAGCTTTGCACGCTCACCGCTTTCTATGAGGTTTTCACTGAGCATGTCGTGTGGAGACCAACCGCACAGAATTCACATGGAAGTGTAATATGCCCCTCCCATCAGAATAACAGGCGTATATGTTGCCCAATGTCACGCGTGATAATGAGGCATTCTTCCCTGTCATTCATTTTCGCATTTCTGGAATTAATCCAGAACGCCTCGAGAGTTTTTTTTTTTGCGTGACACTGGGCAGCATATAAGCCTGTTATTCTGTTGGGAGGGGCACATTACACTTCCATGTGAATTCTGTGCGGTTGGTCTCCACTAGACATACTCAGTGGAAGCCTCATAGAAAGCGGTGGGTGCGCAAAGTTGTGTTCATTGTGATTGAAATCTTGGTTTAGCGTTTTCTTTGTTTGGTTATGGAGGCGTATGACCGAGTAGATTGCTGTCAATTTGACCTTTCCAGGGTCTGAAGAAGGCGAAGTTCGCCGAAACGTCAGCTTATTCGTGAATAAAGAATAAAAATAACACCTCGCGTTTGCTCAACAAGAATGCGAAGAATTACTTGATCAATGCCGAGGCTAATAGAATGTCGGTCGTGAGGTTTATCTGTTGATCATTCTTGAAAAAATGAGCATAACGGTAACACAGATCTTGAGATCACAAAAGTTTTTGTCAGTTTTTATACTTCACTGGAACTTTCAATCTTTATGGATTCTAAAAGGAGTAAAGTGAACTGCAGTTTTCGTCTTGATGAAGTCGTTAGAATCACTTACATGTACCATGAAGTCTCGTGTGAAATCGTTTCAACTTGGCCGTCATTCTTTGAATTCCGTTCATTCTAGCCAATGATTGACAGCGAGAGACTGTATTTGAACATCAAACTACACGAACTACAGCCATAATGCTGCTGAGATATTTACAAAACTCCGGACTTCTGGTGCCTGTGGGAGGTGGAGGAGGACGAACACGCTGTTGTACTTTCCGGGAGCTAATGCGTTCATCGCCATACCATGCGGGCCCTTCGTTCGGCTTAGTTTCAGCCTGTTTTCTATCTACCACTGTGCAATCAACAATCACCTGTTAAGGGGATGGATCTGGAGAGACAACTAGGCACTGAACCCAACTACGCTGAAGCTTTGGTATACATTACAATGTCGTTAATTTTTACTTACTGCCTACTGTTTTTTCAGAGTATTATGTAGAATATAACCATAATGGTTCTGAGATATTTGCAAAATTCCGAACCTCATGTCAATAACACTTTTGAGAGAAAGGCGAAATGGAGGACTCACATGGTGTGGTGGTCAACGCGTATCTTGCCTAATTTCAGCCCAACTTTTCCGTCTATCCGAAAAGCTGTAATGTCCAGAAGACTACTAAGCCTCGTCGGCGAGTCACTCTTGTAAACTTCTAATCTACCCAGAAAAGAATTCACATCCCAGTGAAAACACAAATTGTTCCAACTTCCCGGTATCTCGTGATGCCGTCCTCTTTTTCGGTGAGTGCGAATCCTTGCCTAACACTCTGTCGGTGCTAGTCAGAATTGTGCCTCTCATTACGTTAGGATAGTCAATTGAAACGAAATCATTTCGTATTCGATGTCATTGTTGTTCGACAAAATTTCGTCCACACATAATTCAGAAGTACAAAACTGGTTCTTTCGTACAATTACCCTACATTGTCCTGTTGTTATCAATAACAACAGCCAATTCACTTCAAATTCCCGTTCAGCTACACTAGTTTTCATTTTTTCATCCATGGTTTGATATTTATGGCAGTGTCCTTTGGTGTCATTTGTGTCCTACGCTCCTCTTTCCTTCCATCTCTCTCGGTACATGGTCAGAATTTGTAGAAATCATTGGAACTCTCGACTGTTCGATCTAATTCGCTCGCTCATTTGATATTTAACATTTGTTGAAACTTCAGCGTGCTCGATTAAGCTGATAGCCGGATAATTTGTTATATTTCATATGTGTTTTTGTTTATTGCTCAACTCCATGATTACTATTATTGTCCAAGGAAATTTTCCGTTTGCTAGCGTATTCCACCTCAATCTTTTCCTCATGAGAGTCGTTTTTGTGAGATTTAGTCGGAGACCAATTTTTCACAGGCTTTATCGAAGTTCACCAGCATTTGTACTGTTCGGCTGTTATTTGGGGTTATAAGGACGTTCTAATCGTAAACGTAAACATAACGATTAGAACGTCGTTATAACCCCAAAGACGTTTACGATTAAAAAGAAGTGACCAAGGAGATCGTCTGGGGAACGTCACATTGGGACCCACGGATTAGAATGGGACGAGCAGGATGAAGGGCTCTCTGAGTGGCGACCAAGACCATGGTAACTCGCAATTCTAGAAGCCTCATCCTCAACACTGGACGAAGGGATCTCCTAGTGGAGAGTACAATAACGAAATAGACCACATCATAGTAAATAGGAAGTTTTGCATAACCGATGTCGCTGGTGAAAATCGATGGTCGGCAGATACATCACCTTCGCTTTGCTGATGATATCGTTCTTATAACACCAGACATTAGCCAAGCGGAACGAATGCTTACCGACTTTGATAAACCGCGTGGAATGATTGTTTTTCTGCTAAATCTCACAAAAACTATGTTGATAAGGAACGGATTTGTTTCACATGCTCCATTCACGCTCAACGGAACGAATATCACCGAATGCTCCAGTTATGTCCATCTAGGTCGGGAAATCAATACGATGAACGATTTAACTCTAGAACTGAGCAGAAGGAAACGAGCGGCTTGGCTAGCTTTCAAGAGCATCGAGGATGTTGTGAAGAGAACAATGAACACCCGACTCCGTGCCTACCTTTTCGATTCAGCGGTTCTTCCTGCCCTAACGTATGCGTCAGAAGCTTGGTCGCTACGTAAGCAGGATGAAAGATCACTCCGCGTTATCGAACGCGCAGTCGAAAGGACGATGCAAGGAGTATCCCGTTTCACACAAGTTAGGGATGGGATCCGAATCTCCGACCTACATCTACGATCGAAAATCAAAGACGGCGTTCTATACGCCAAACAGTCGAAGATAAGGTGGGCCGGACACGTAATGCGTATGAATGATAACCGATGGACAAAGCTGTTAGCGACTGGATTCCTCGGGATGTCAAACGTACTGCAGGATGACCACCGACCCGATGGTCAGAGTTCTTAACAAAAAGCCTAGAAGAGAGATATGATGCTTGACGAGTCCCTAAAGCGAGGAGAACCCACTGGGCTACTTTTGCACGCGATAGGGAACAATGGAGGAATTACTGGCGACCGCTCGAGTCACTCGACGTTCAACCGGACTACAGGTGATACAGGTGAAGGACGTTCTAATTAGCAAAACGAAGATAATGTAACTTCCGACAACCGATTTTCACTTCCAAATCATCCCATTCCAATGTTCGCATGACGTTCTGCAGGTTGGCGGTAAACATTTTTTGCGAGATGGTATCACCTTGCCTAATCTCTCTTTTGACGTAAATGTTAATATCGTTGTAGAATGGTGATATCTTGGTTGTGAAATTTTTGTACAGCTCACGAAAAATCTTTATGTACTGAGCAGGGATTGCTTGACTAAGAGCTTCCATGACTGCTTTTATCGCAGTTAAATCAAAGACCTTCATTAAATCGATGAAAGTGAGGCAGAGCGGTTATTTGTGCTCTTGTGTTGAGTCTTGTTATTGTGTGGATGTGGTCCATCGTACTAAAACCTTTTCGAAACCCTGCTTGTTCACATTGGTGCCCTTCCTGCAGTGTTCTGTCAATCCTATTTAGGATGGCTCGATTGAAGAGTTCGTAGACGACAGAGGACAAGGAGATTGGGCGATAGTTGCCTATATCGTGTAGGTCGCCCTTCTTGAACAACAACACGGTCTTTCTTTGGAATGAGGACCTTGCATTCAAACAAGTAACGTGTGAAGTGTTGAGCCAATGTTTTGTGATGACTGGTGGAAGATTACTCAGGTGTTCAGGTCGTATCTTTACGGACATGGAGCTGTTCGATTTTTTACCGTCGAAGTGCCATTTCGGATTTCGAATGTGGGAACCGGTTGCACAACATATCCATCCTCTTTTATTTCATAAGACGGGAGATGGACGTGGCTATCGAAGAGATCTGGGTAGTATTTGTGAATGATTTTTTTCATTGCCTTTCTGGACGCTGTAACTGTTCCGTCTGGGCGTCGGAGTGCAATCATCTTGGTCTTGTAATTGGAGAAGCTTCGGTGGCCTTTCCGAATACTTTTCCCAGCCTCTGCAGCTTCGACCATTACTGCTATTCTTCTATCTTTAAGGTCTTCTTTTATCGCTTGTCTGTTTCGGAAGATGGGGCTTTGTTCACGGTTGCCTGCAGTTTATGCGATTCCACGTTGGCTTATTAGCTCGAGAGTTTCTTGAGACAGACGTCTCTTGGTGACCTTCGAGCTCTCAGCTTTCATAGCGCTATCGTGAAGATGTTGAATAAGCCGATCGTATGCCTCGTCAGTAATATCGACAACGGTATCTTACCAGCAGCTGACTAATGAGTTGAATAAGTCCCGGTTTGTAGTGATTTTAGTACTTCGTTTTTTGGATTTAGCGGCTTTTTCTCCGTTCTGCGAGAAATGGAATTTCGCACGGAGGAGGCGGTGGTCTGATCCTGTGTACAGTTTTGGGACAACATTGACATCGGTTAGGTAAATGCGGTCTATTTCTTTATGGTGCTCTCCACTGGGAGATTCCTAAGTCTAGCGTAGAAGGCGGGGCTTCTGGAATTGCGAGTTAGCATCGATGATCTTCTTGGTCGTCATGAAAAATTTCGACAGTCGCTCACCTTGTTTGTTCATTCTAATCCGTGTGTTCTGATGTGACGTTCTTCAGACGTTCTTCTCGGTCCAGTCTTGGCGTTAACATTATTAACAATGACCTTGAAGAATGTATGCTCTTCTCTGTATATGTTCTCCAAGTCTGTATAGAATGCTTCGACTTCTTCGTCATGGCTATATGTTGGCCCGTAAACGACGAAGATTGTCAAAGTTGGTATTGATTCACATCTTTTTAATCGTAAGCATCCGATTCGAGAGGTTGTAAGTTGTTCGAATGAATCGATGTTCGTCGTTCTCCCTCTTAGCAGTCGCGAGGTTGTCAAACAGCATACGTTTACTTCCATACAATAACACACATACAACACAATCGTAGCTGACGTTTCGGCAGAATCGCCTTCTTCAGAGCCTGGAAGGGTACACCAATACGCAACTTACTAGGTCAAACACTTCAACAGCACGAACAGAAAGATGAAAATCTGAGCGGTAACTACAAGATCTACGGCTTCTCGAAAAAAACCCACCGCTTTTTTCATCTGTCTTCCACCG